>JAOBRG010346466.1:3433-22443 GCA_027574985.1 Umimayanthus nakama | reverse complement strand
ATGTGCGTAACACGGAGAGAACACGTGATTCTGTCTTTGTTTTGACTATCAGCCTCTTAGGGACGAACCATTAGAAAAAAGTAATGGGAGATTGGCCAAAGCAAAAAAAAGTGAAAAAAAAAAACATTCAAGCAGCTTGTTGTGACATAAACAGGTTGATAAACCTCCCCCAAAATTCTTGCACCCGCTAAGTCACAGGAAAAAATTTAAAGCAACTCAGAGAGTCCCAACCTTCCCATCACTCTTCTGATGGTCCGTCCCGTATTGTTTTTCTTCCTCATATGGGGATATACACAGACACTAACTATCTCACGCAAATCCATGCCACACATGTTGCATGACAACTGCGTGACTAGTGTTTATGTTACCTTGGTGTTGATCGTGCAGTACCTCTCTGCACTGCCGAAGTCTCTTAGCTTGTACACGAGGATCTTGAGGGCCTTCTCGTGTTGCCCCATCTGCCCGGTGCCAAACAAACAGCAGGGGTGAACCGCAGAGCCAAAAAAATATATATCACCAGTAAAATTTGGCTGAGCCTGCGGTTGTTCTTAATTTTTCCCATACATTTGCTAAAAAGTTTAGCCAAATCTCAGCCTGGGTGTTCTTACAAAGTTTGTTCTTATAAAGAAAAAAGCGCTATTTTAGTATGAACATGACATCATAGATCGTTCTATAATAAAAGAAGTAACAAAGTCACTCTTATTACTTCTTGAAGAAAGTCATATTTACGATACTTTCGACTTTGCTACGTTTTTTTACCTCGACAACAAACTAGTCAGTTATAATCCAAATAAAAAAATCTTACTTTAAAGTTACGCTGTGCGGCATTTTTCTCAGCAACTTGTCCCGGAATGCTCGAAAACGTGTCATTGCCGCGGTTGCGTGTTACTATACAACGCGATCTCAGCAACTTGTAACTGTCAGTTGGCCGGGTTGGCTGGGTCAGTACCCAGAGCTCCTCGGAACGAAAAACGAGGAATGCACAAAACCGCCCTTGTTAAAACTGTCGTAAAATTGCGACGAACGTTACTGGAGGGGTGATGAACTGTGATCAATTGCTGCATTCCGTTGCGAAAAAATAGAGCTGAGATCTGCTTCGTGCAACGCTTTGCGAGACAACAAAGATTGCGAGAAGACCCTTGTTACACTGCATGTACAATTCTCGGGCAACTTGTGTTGCAGCGGCTTTGCGAGACACGTTGCTGAGAAAATTGCGCAGTGTAACAGGGCCTTTCACACATACTCTATTAGTTTATTTCAGATTTTGTTTTGCTCCTGTTCAGTCGCATAATACAACGTCTTGCTTCAGACGTATTTCACAAAAATCATCAAAAACTTAAGAAACAAAACTCACGTTATTCGACTTCAAAAATATAGATGAAGACTGGTAAAATAGGTAACTTGGTAATCTTGGTACACAAAACATTTCTATTTTTGATAAGTTTTGAGAATGTGGTAGTGATTTCTCCAAACTTCAACTGATTACTATAAGTATGGATACAACGAGTAAGGTTTTCGTATGAAGTATGAAGAGTACAGACAGCACAAACTCGCTAGTAAGAGGAAAACACTAAAGCAGCCACGTACAAACAAAAAATGTTGCCAGAGGGAAGCCATCGTCTATATGAACCTCATCGAGTCAGTAAGCCATGAGTCTAATTCTAAACTATAGTTTAAACTAGGTGATTCAGATCAGTGTCAGAAGACAAACTAATTAGAAATGAGAAACTTTTAAATACTTAAACACATTAAAACACAAACCTTATGTTGTGTTAACACACAAACATGTTTAATTAAACTGACTTTTTCAAGTTGTTAGTTTTTGTAACTAGCAAGCACAAAAAACGTCAGGACTGAATTCAACTTGGATGGCTATTTTCAAAAATTGTTCGCAGTAAGTTATGAGCCGAAAATCTTGCTGTGCTGGAAAATATTTTTTAAACCTGTTTAGTTAAACAATACTTAAACATGTTAAAGCGTTGGTGCGAATGGGGTATTAACCTTATTCCCAGTCAAAGAGTCAAAAATCACTTAAGTGCTGTACATTTTTTATCCTAACCGTAACCCAATATTAAAACCTAACTTTGAACCTAACTCTTACATTAAAACACTCAACTTAAACTTAAGTTAGACCTTAAAACCTTAAAAACTAGCCCCAACCGTACACCCCAAAACAAATATCGTGTAGGAAAATATGCGCGCTTTCTAACACTGAAAGAAGTAGAAAAAAATGTGGAACGATTAAACTGTAAAAACAATATTTGTAATCACTTAAAAAAATTCTAATAAGAGAATGCGTGTATGTTAAAAGTATGCATGTAAGTAATCAGATTAAATCTTTTAAGAAACTGTGTGGAGTATGTAAAACTATTTAAAAAAGCATTGATGTACTCAAATAAAATGACACTCAATGGGAAAAATCCCTTAACCCAATGCAACCGCCAAATCTAAACGTAACCCCTACACTAAAACCCTTTACCAAACCTCTAACCCACACTAAACCTTAAACATCATCCTAACCTTAAAACCTAAATCTTAACCTACATTATGATACCGATATTAAAACCCTTAACCCAACCATAACCTTAACCTCAACTTTTTATTGACTCCTAACACATCACCGCACGACTCACTGAATAGCAAGACAGTGATCATCTTGAGAGGAGAAAGATGCAACTGCAAGCAAAAAGTCCTTACTTTTCCATAGAGAATTGCTGATTCTGCATCAAGATCAGAGTCTTCCTTGATTTTTCCAAGCAGTAGGGAAACTCGATATAGCGACGACCATTCGAGAAGCCCTCTTAACTTTGACCTGCGAATCGTAGACAGATAAGGGCGTTGAAAATGCCGAAAGATCAATTTTGAAAAAAACGAAAAGAAAGGAAAACTTGAACTAAAATTAATTAATTAATTAATTAGTTCACTGAACAAAAACCAGGCAAACCTTTCTCTGTTAAGGGAGTCCAGTGAGCTGGCTGGATCGGCTTTCAATCTCATCACCTCTTCTAGATAAAGAACAGCAAGATGCGTGTGGTATTTCTCTTTCTGAAATAGAAACGCAAAGGTTTAAAAGTTATCACTGACCTCCCAGAAAAAAGAGAAACCATATCAGCACTGCCGTGCTGCTCAAGAAATTCAAGGTACGGCACTGATGGAAAATATTTCTCTGTGTCCGTAGTGTGCAGTGGTCCTTCATTCTATGAATATTGTTCCCTTGAAGTCAAAGTATTACTTGTTTGTTGTTATTATCATTCGTATTACTTCTATTATTATTATTTTATGTACTTGTATAAGATAGTAATATTGAAAGTTTTGAGGAAAAAAGGAAACTTTATTCTTGATTGTAAGCATACTGAGGCTTCACAATTGCGCACCGAAACTTTGTGGGTTAAACTAAGTTTAGATTAAGTTAACTCAGAGTTGAATTTATGCTAATTAGACAAAACAAACAATAGCACTGCGCGGACGTGACGTCGTGAGGTTGGACAAACATGCCGTTGAATAACATACAATCACCGTTACACCCCCCCCCCCCCAAGAACAATTTTTGGTTGTTACCACCCAAACGGCTAAAAAAGGCTAAGACTAAACATTTTCGCTTAGATCGCTTTGCTGTACACTGCCAATCTCGATTTGTTTGTCCGACCTACTTCGGTGAGTCTCCAGTAAACTAATCAGTTCTATTTTTTACATCTTCCGCGCAGCGCTATTCCGTCATCAAAATTGCATAAAGCAATTTCGATTTTTGTCCTGAGCTTGACTCGGAATTTGGATGAATCTTACCCCTGTTTCGTACTTAAAGAGTGTGATTCCAGGGATTATAACCCGCCATTACAATACGCGGTGAGAGATTTTAAAATATTACCGATACAGTGAAATGCTTACCTCTAATTTCTTGTTATAAACTAAGAATTCAAGGTACTTCTGAAGTGCAACTGGAAACCTTTGTAAATACTCTACTATAAGACTTGTTCTCAGTCTTTCGTTCTCTTCTTCATTTGAAGGCCTCTCCGTAAAAACCTAGAGACAACAGGACAGAGTAATTTAGTCAACATACATCAACAAGAAATAAAAAAGCCCCAAAAAGGAACAACGTACAAACTGAGAAACACACTGAGTACTGCTTTGTCGTGTATGTAGTCTTCAGTATAGGTTATATCGATAGAATCTTTCAGTTACAACGAACGCCTATCTTAAAGTTACTATTTCTAGCTGGCGACTAACAAATTTAGCGATTTTTCTGAGAAAGAATTAGCAACAACTAATGTTTGCAGTTTTAAGGATTTTATTGAACAGTTTGCCTGATAAAATTATATCTCCAGGAACACAACTAATTTGAGCAAGTTCTTCATATTTGCGGCTTTTTCATAGTCGCTAAAATCGCTCACATTAAGGCCGCTAAAAACAGTAACCTTAAGGGGGAGCAGCACTTCACTTGAACTACTGGTTCGATGTATTTGTCAAGAGGAAAGAGCCTGACTTTCTCTCCATGTATACTGGCTACGTCGATGCTGTCACAGACATGCTCGCCAACGTCTTCAATAAAGAAGTTCTCAAGACTTTTCCAGATGCTTAGGTCATCTTAAGCGAACGAGAGACTGAGGAAATTTGGGTTAAAAGTTGGTTCGATCAAGTCGAGAAAATGTTTAGCAATGCACGAGATCCGTTCTACATGTTACTGACAGCACTAACCCAGACATTTAGCCAAATAGGAAAGGTCACAGACATTTCTGGTCACTTAATATTGGGCACAAGTGTTACAGAAAAAGGGTCAAGGTTTCTACTAACGGAGAAATACCAAGAACACAAAGAGGAGTGAAGGCGATTGTCCAACCAAATCAGTGGTTGGTGTACAAAGGTACAGAAGGATGGAAACCGCTCTGCGATTTCCTTGGGTGCGAAATCCCTTCGTCTCCCTTCCCAAAGGGAGAATGTCAAGGGATCCCTGACCAAAACGTTTTCGCCCATAAATGTGTCTTCTCTAGAAGTAGGACCGAAGATGGCGAGAGAAGTAATGATAAATGTATCTTTGATTGTATTATTAGTTAGCTTAGTTATTGCATGTGTTTTGATATACATGTGTTAAAAGACTAAGTTAAAGCTGGAATCGACCACAAATCAAAACGCATGCGCTCAAGAAGATGTCTGTCTGAAACTAAATTAGGAACGTCTGTCTATTTTCGTCAATCCTTTTCGACCTTTTTGTTGCTTACTTTTTATCGACAATCGAAACACAAATGCGATTGACAGCCTGATCTACGATTTTTGGGTGTCTACACATTGTGGAAATCAGTTACGGAATTTTTTCTGTTCAAAAATTAGGATAATTTAGACAACGGAAGACTACTTTTAAAAAAATCTGGAATTTTTCTGCGTTTTATGCGTAGGTCGTAAATGAGTTTTGATTATCAAAGTTGATGTTGTATGTCAGCTACGATGAAGACCCAATCCTCGAACCGTCAGCTGTACACAAAACCTCTGGTGAAAAACACAAAATGGTCTAGGATTTAATGCAGCCGAAACCAACTGTGCAACTATACAAACTTTAGGCATCCTATACTTATAATCAGTAACTGACTGGCCTTTTATTCCTGCTACATCATAGCGGTCTGTACAGTTTCAATACTATAGCAACCCTTGTTGTTCAGAACCCGTTTTACTTAGACAACTGTACACATACTTGTATTATAAATATAGTCGTGGAAATTGATCCTATTTGGAAATAGATAGATAAGATAGATAGATAAACTACATTCAAACACGATGAATTAATCGTCATAGTCAGTGTATGTGCGTGCAGTTTTACTTTTCTTCAAACTTCTGCAAGGCAAGTCGTGGGCGTGCGTCCAGTGTGGCAAGGAAAACTGACTAAGTATTTTTTATCCGTGAAGCACATGCAGTACTACTGTCACATACTTCAACGGCAGCTGTCTCGGTTCTTAGAGTGAAGTATTGAATGGGAGGTAATAAACAATATGTGCATCTGTGATCTGACTGTTAAATTATTTAAAATAACATACTAGAACTCTTCGCTCCTCAAGTCAAAATCTAATCTTCGTTGGCATTGACGGCACAAACGAACGACGACATTGCAACCTTTTTTATATTGCTAAAAATCCAATTTAAATTCATTCTAAACGTTTGTCGTTTATCATTTCAAAAACGTGCAGGAAGCCTCCAAAACAACCTCGTTGCCAATCATGATTTGAGAACTAGTGGTGTTTAGTAAGAAGAACCAATGTGGCAAGATACTTATTTGAGTGATTAGTATAGCTCACGTGACCATATGGAGCAACAAACACCTCAAGTTGATTAAGATTTCGGCAATCATAAGGTTTTGAGTTATTAGATCAAATGAGAAGGCCAAGTGCTAGTTTCAATGTTTTCAATGTTTTTGGCATTAAACGTATCAGAACCTGAATACTGAGCAACACCCAGCTTTTAACAAAAATATTACCGTCCGAGTATAGGCTACTAATAGCCTATTGTTAAAAGCTGAGAGCGGTCAGAGGCCGGGTTTTATAAACACTGAAAGTCAAAGTGTTTCAATGTCCCTACCTTTACTCCAAGTTCTTGATCTTTTTCTAAAACCCAGGGAACGTGATTCCAAAGTAATTCATAATCTTGCAAACTGAAAATAGAGTTTGACAAATAGTGGTAGATGGTTGATTTGACTCTTTCTATGAATCAGGTTACAAACTCACTACGTTGCTTGATGCTTTTGAAAACAGAATTAAACCACCAATATATACACTGTTTCAGCCAATGTGAAAAAACAAACACAACGAAGTATAAGAATTACCACTGCACGTTTGTATACGAAACGATTACTGTGGGCTTTGATAACTTTAGTAGCGGAGAAACATAAATTTGCAAAAAAGCAAAAAATATATATTAAAAGCAAGGCATTTAACGCAACAAGTTTGGTAATCTTGCTTTTCTTTGTCCGCCATTTTGGAAATTTGCCAAGCAAGGGTCACTCTCCCCCCAGAGCTCTTCTCTTCTGCACATGTCTAAATTCAAGCAGTGTAACATGGGCTCTTAGATCGAGAATGGACTAGGCTTTGTCTCTAACTACCGCAAGCAAGCGCAGCAGTTCTTTGGACATGGCGCAAGTACAGACGAACTTCGTTTCTGCTTCGCAATTACTTTTGAAAACAAAAATGATAAAAATAACAATAATAATAATAATAATAATACTAAATAATAGTAAAAATAAAATAAGGGTAATAATAAGAATACGAATAGTAGAAATATTGATAATAATAGTGTTAACGTGTGAAGTTGTCTAGCAGTAGTATGTTTGACATTAAAGTTAAAAATTACTTATAAAGAGGTCACTAACTATTGTTTTCTTTAAACCGAAATAATTCTTAAGATCTTTAAAATTACTCTTAAAACCTGAGCTTTTGTTATTCTACGCATCATCAGGGACCAACTAATTGTTATTCAGCGGTGTGGAGCTTGCAGGTCCAGCGAACGCAGGAAAAAAATCAGTGATTTGATTGATTGAACTGTAGTTCGGTGGGCTAAATAATGTTAATAACAATAACGTAATAATAACAATAAACAAAAATAATACTAACATTAATAAATATAATAATAAAAGCAATAGCAAACTTCTACAATGAGTTGTTAACTTCTATCTTGACCTGACAACAATACTACTGTTAGGCCTATTGCTTTTTTTAACAAATATTTTATATGTATTTGTATCGAATAAAAACCAATTGTTTTTTTACAAAAGAGCCTTGCAAATAGCTACATAAATGATGTGCATTACGAAAGAAATTGCCTTAAGTCCTTTGAATTTTCCAAAGTTTGAATTAAATTCACCGGCATAAAGAGATTATTTCATTCCTGCTTAATGCAGCCTCTGTGCAACCACTGAGGTAGGTGTCTGATACAAAAAAATAAAATAACTGAAGTATACTTCATCAAAATGACCGAATTTATCGTAAGTATAGCAATCTAAAAGAAGGCAGCTCACCTGCTTAGAAAGGCCACTACGAAGGACAAACCAGGAAACCCATCGTCGCTACATTCACCACTGGCAATCCTGTAGGTGGATATACATTGATTATAGTAAAAACTTACGTGTATATTAAAGAGCATATATCTTATCTATTTGATAATTAATGACGGCTAATGATGGCAAATGGTTACTAAACATGACAAATGATGCTTCGTTAATCAAGCTTCCATAACCCCACACTACAAAGGACAACGGACCATGCAGGAAACCCCTCGTCCCCACATTCTTTTTTTTTTTTTTTTTTAATATCATTCACCATTGGCAATCCTACAGGGCCCAGTTGTACGAAGAGTGGATAACTCTATCCAGCGGATAAATCCTTATCCAGTGGATAAAATTGGCGAGTTGTCCAATCAAAATCAAGAACGCGTCAATTTTATCCACTGGATAGCGATTTATCCACTGAATAAAGTTATCCACTCTTCGTACAACTGAGCCCAGGTGGACATTTTTTGATTTTAGTAAAAACCCAACGTGTATATTAAACAACATGTTTCATATCTGTTTGTTAACTAATGATAGCTAACGATAACTAAACTAAAGATGCCTCGTTAACCAACTCAATCTCAGTCAAACCGAACAACTACCAACAATGAATGTGCAGTAGAAACCCGCATAAAAGAACAAGTGGATGAAGAACACTCAGACTTAAGTTTGGTCAACAAAGTACGACGTACATAAGAACAAAGTCAGCCTGACAAATGCAAAAAATGTTTTTATATAAAAAATTATTGCCAGTTAGACTAAAAAGGTCTTCAAGGGACTGCTACTCCTGCCCCAATGTAATATCAAACTATTAAATTACAGTGGAACCCCGGTTTAACGATGTGCCAAGGGAGCAGTACAATTATAACGTTAAGCCGGGATTACCGTTATACCGGGGTTCTGCCCAATATATTTTATTTAACCTTTGCTGAATGAGCAAAAGATTGTCGATCGTTATACCGGGAATATCGTTATACCGAAGATCGTTAAAGCGGGGTTCCACTGTAGTACTCTTATCAATGCCTTAATTAACTCAGTTAAAGTGAGTACCATCAATTCGTTTAATGAAGCATTGTGATTACACATTAATTCAAACTGTTGGTATTCTATGCAGTATACAATTTCCAGAAACAACTTTAAATACACCTTAAGGGGGCGCAACAGGGTAGATTTTAGTGGTTATGAGAGGAGTTTGAGAGGATATTCCAAAGGGAAAAAGCGAGCAAGTGCCACTCCTCGGTAGCATACGAGTTGGCGTTCGTCTATTAAATATTAACTCCAAAAATTAGTATTAAACTTACCTAAAAATCATAAAAACTCAAAATTCCTTCAAATTTAACAATTCCCTCCCCCCACACTTTTTTTTCCAAATTATCTTCAAAAACTTTCAAAATATTTGCTAGCCTTCATCAACTAGAGTACTATGTTCCTATGATTTAGATTTGTGATATTCCAAATTTCAACGGAGGTACTAGCCGTTATGACGTCATTGAGCTTGAAAATTCAACCCTACCCTGTTGCCCTCCCTTAGGAACATCTTCAGGCTGATATTGCAGAAAGCTTCCGATGTATGAAAACAAAATCAACCTGAACTGAAAAAAGGTGTGTTCTTATATGGTATACCATAAAAATAGAAGTGAAATATGGGTAGGGGGCAGGAAAACCATGAATCGCATTACTTCGCTGTGTTGGAAAAAGACTGGTGATAAAATTGAGAAACTGCTGACGTTAAAACATCAATTTCAGTTGTAAGCTAAAACAATTTCACTGGGCACCAAAATGCTCACCAACTAGTGTTCCCACTACAGTGGAACCCCGCCTTTCGACCACCTCGTTATTACGACCACCTTTTTATGGCCCAGCAAAACGCCCATACATTTTCTTATAAAAACACCCCGTTAATACGATCATCCCGTTTATGCGACCTACAACCACTTCTTTAATTCCCGAATTGCATTATTCTTTGCTTTAAACCTCGTTAATACGACCACTAATCCATGTATACAAATTGCAATAGCAAATGCATTGTGAAATAATGACAAATTTTATCTAATATTATTATCTTTTAGAAGCATTAAGTCATCAAAACGGAACTGACACGTGAGGCAAGAGTCACAGATTTTCCCACCCAAACCGTCCTCATGATAGATGAAACTGGGGCCTCCTCTGTTTGTTTCGTTTCAGTAGCTCTTGTAAAAACTAGGCTGTTGAAATAGTTCTGTTTCAGAGTTAAAAGTTGATGCTGTTTAAGGTTTAGTTGAAAAACATGTGAAGCACGGATATGCTTGAAAAACACGTTAATTAAAACATGTTTCCTACGAAATATAACCCTACTCCGGTAATACGTCCACCTCGCTAATACGACCACTTTATTTTGGCCCGTTGGCGGTCGTATAAACGGGGTTCCACCGTACTTCGGATAATCAAGGGTCCTTTGGACCCCTAGTTTCTATAGAGGTGAAGAAGATTGAAATTGTGCATCCTTATAAACTTTGTTCAACTTTTGTGCACCAAATACGCGTCGTGAAGGGTTAATGAGAAAAAGACAACACAACATGTTGATGGCAGTTTTACCTTTTCCAGATGTCCAGTGCTTGAGACTGTTGCCCGCGATAACAGTGAAATAGAGCCAAGGCGTGGAATCTCTGTAAATTTCGACAAAAGAGCGTTACGCTGGAAAGTAAGAGTAAGCAGGCAATGGCGGATAAGGGGGGGGGGGGTTCTGTGCCCTCCCCTCTTTTCTTGGATTCTCTTTTTGGTACAAAAATGAAGTTTACGAGCAAAATATAAGTATTCAACGAGAACGAAATTTTTCTCAAAGTGTTGGGGAGCATGACCCCTTCGGCGCTCGTGGTGCCCCGCCCTTTTGAAAGGCCTTGATCCGCTCTAGGCAAGTTGGAAACAATTTAAACATGGTGTGTGGTGTTGGACGAGAGCCCTCCAAACGGTGCAAACATTTGATCAAATATTGATTCATCCAATATTGGTGCGGCCATATTAGGACGGTGTTGTGTGGTGACGGATAAAAACTGTTCAAATAGCGCCAAACTTTATACAGAGCAAAACAAATGTTAGAACAATATTGAATTAAAGTTTGAAAGAGTTCTACCCATTATGATCCAACATTGCCGAACACTTCCTAATATATTGTTGGAAGGCAAATTCAAATGGTCACAACATGTTGTGTGAATGTTAGATAGATTGTAGGAACTTTTTAAACGAGTTTTTAGACGAGATAAGTTATGATATCTACATGTAGCATAATACATGTTAGAACATCTTTAGCATTTTTTCGCGCACTTTTTGTATAGCGCGAGTATGCATTAAATCTCGATTGACGCACGCCCGTGCGTCTGTCAAATCGCGTGATTGCATGCAACCAATCAAAACGCTCAGCATATATAGTTTAGGAGAATTTTGTGCTTTATCAGTTTACTTCGCCTCGTGCCACTAAAACGCTTCTCTCGTGCTCTCCCAACTTCCCACGTGCATCTATAACTCGACAGACGCACGCCAAGCAACGACCATTTGTTAATTAGTTGTGATTGATGTGTATTACGTGGTTTATATTTTCTGGTGTATACAACTAACTGGAAAAGGTTTCTACTTGAAGCGACTATTCTGGGACGTTTTATCTCAAAAGTGTTAAGAACTGACCGAAAACATGAACATGGTTAGTACTCTACCGTCAGGTATTGGATTTCACAGAATACCATCAGGTTACTCCCTCCACCGCAGAGGCTTTAACAGAGAAAAAGAACGAGAGCAGAGTGCGCAGGGGATCGTGGGAAAGGTGGAAAAAGAATCTTTCTTCCACCTTCCCTGACACCTCCGCGCACTCAACTTTCTCTTCCCCAGTCCTCAAATATTTTCACTGCTCTCCATCAGTAAGGCTTAACTCTACGAACACGCTTTCTTTGTTTAGTCTTTGTTTCTTTGTTGTGGTTTGCGTTCTTTAACAATAGGGTTTGGGTTACTTATATTGCTTGTTATCCAATGGGATCTTTCGTTCGTAGAGTTAAAAACGACCCCTCTCCATTGCCGGGGAACCTCTGCAGAGGAGAGAGACCAGGTTGTGTACTGCATTGTCTTAAATTTTACACGAACAACCTTCATGAGTGATGGTATTGGCAAACGCCTTTCTAGTAGAAATTGACCTGGGGCCGGTTCCTCGAAAGTGAGTTAGCGCTAACCCAGATTTAAATATTTAACTCACGATTGAGTTTACCTCTTTTAAGACTGATTTGGGCTGTTATTTTTGATTTTTATAATTGGGTTTCCTTGAAGTGCTCTTCAATAATAATTTGAGAAGACCAGATGCACTTCTAAATGAAGGAATTAAGTTTAAAGTTTCGCCTAACCCTGGATTAAATTTAACTCATCTTTGGGCGACCGGCCCCAGATCGACCTCAACTGCCTGTGGTCGAATGCAGAAGAGGGAATGATTCATCGATCGAAGGACGCCCATCCGCTAGATTCGCGTGTTACCATAAATACAAGCTAACTCAAGCTGTATGATGTACGATCGATGCTGCAAGACGTGTGTCGTAGCTTGTAGGACAGAGAGGTTTGTATGTTGTACAGTTCATGAAAGTTCTTTACACCAAAAAGAATATCTGGTGCAATCATATCCAAAAAACCTGTAGATCTTTATTCTGTGGTGACTTATGTATCCCTCTTAGAAAACACTTGTACTTAACACTAAGAACTAATACCGATATCCGGAGAGAAGCAGATGCAAACTATAGTTAAGAGAGTTACCTGATGTTTCCGAAGTGACTGTTCCGAGTCCTCCACTGCACAGTGGTTTTCAGAAGCCACAAGGTCGAGAAGATAAGCAGAGTTGGTATCGGCGTAAAGTTTAAGCAAAGCAGTATCCACTTCCTGCAACCATGTAAATATAAAACTAAAACAATGGACTCCGTTTACATATCAGGCACGACACAGCATATACAAATAGGTTGGTATAATACATACATTATATTAATAATGTTGTATAACATATTCTGCAATAAAACCAGAAAAGAAGGCTAAAAATCTAAAAAAAGTATTAAAATCGTTAATATTCAAACACTTTCGACATAAAAGTCATCATCACTCTCTGATGGCCTTTCTGTTGAAAACGTAAACTTGGATTTCAACGATTTTAACATGTTTTAGTTATGTCAGCCGTTTCGCCTCTTTTTCTAACATTTCAATCTTAGCAATTATTTTGATATAAACCCTGCAAGTTTTCCAACACATAATTTCGTAGAAGCAATGAAACAGTATTGCTCAAGCTATTTTGACAATATATGTAGTAGAAAAATGGATCTGAAAAAACATGAAAAGCGTTTAGAATATTCCTTATGCAAACAATAATACTCTAAAACTCGACTATTCTCCCGTAATAATGTCTTTGGGTCACTCGAGAAGCTAGAAACTTGCTAACAGAGCCATTCTGTTACCCGCTCTGCCAGAATCTTGGCCGAAACAAAACTTGTCAAACAAGTTTCAAACTGGTTTTCTTTGTTGCACTTGCGCATTGGGTTGGTATAACCACTGACATGTTACGTGCGCACTATTATGTGGAACCTTGAAAACTGTTTGACAATGGCGTGACCCCTTTCAGGAATTAGAAAAGCGACACAATTTCGGCAAACAAGACGATATCGATGTCGTTCTAAATCGTATCTACTGAGCTTGAGGCTACGTGCAAATATGTGTTTAATGTTGCGATTATCCTGGCTAACTCAAGCCACAAAATACACAGGACTCAATACCCGCAAAGGTGCTTCATAATTTTACCTCTTTACATTCAGAATACTCTGGTCCCCCTCTGCATTGTTCCTGCAATAATCAAATTTGAGTATTAAAGAAAGGAAATTGCATGTAGATACTGCTTTGTTCTAAACAAAAGGTTCAACAGGATATATCTTGGGAATGGAAACATTGACAGAAAAGAAAGGTTTCATAAAGAAAAGACGATATAAAAGAAACGCATTTTTATCAGAAATGTTTCGATTGAAAATATTCGGTTGAACTGGAATGAGATGCTATTTTTTGTTGAAATTCTTCCTACAAACTCATTGAAAACTATCGTGATTATATCTGAGTCGCCCTCTACTTTGAGAAGGAAAGATCTCATTGGATAAAAATATAATATAACTAACCAAAACTTAACTCTAAAACTAGCCATACGTAAGCAAACATACAATAGTATATTGTCAAAAAGTGTCAGTTATTGTTACTGTTATTGTTCAATGACCAGTAGTAGAGTCAGAGTAGAGCCTTACTGTTATATCTCACTTAATCAACAGTTTGGAGCAAAAAAATTTTTTACAGGAAAATGCATTAAGTAAACATAAGTGACTGGAAAAGGGACCTCGTCCTTATAACCCAAATACGTCTAAGTAAAGTTTTCTTGTGTTCGAATTACTTTTCTATATTTAACCTAGTTTACGAGTGAAATGTACTCAGTCCGTTTTCTGCGTCAATGACACCATAACTTCTATATACATTGCCTCAGAAAATAATTGAAGAAAAATAACAACATGAACAAATAAATAAATAAATAAAAAACTAAACAAATAAATAGATAAATAAATTTAAGTTTTGATCTTGGGGGATACCTTTGTTGATAAGCCATGATAATTTCAAAAGTAGAATCACTCAAATAAAGAACGCACTCGGTCCAAGGCCAGTTTTATGAGTTGTGCCACCTTCTTGTCGGTAAATTGGTATAATCTTGAGAGTGTTTAATAAAACTATCATTTTCACGAATTTGGATTCAGTTTAGTTCCAGTTTTGTATGGGTTAGCTTTCTTCAGGTAAGTTCTGGCAAAACAAATTTATCCAAAGCTTGCCCGAAAGACAAAAAAAAATCAAACATCCGAAGTTTTCACGTCCAAAACTATTTAAATGTGGTTATACTTCATAAAAGAGGGCAAATACAACACGTGCTCCAATTGAACAATAGATGGTAGAAGTAGTGTCTACATCAGACGTTTCAAATTCCTATTTTATGACAGCCTCTCATACACTCTTTTTCAAAAAGAACATTGCTTCTAAGATCGAGGCTGTATTTTCATATTTTTTGTTAGATTTTAGGCTAAAAATATTCTTACGAACATTCTTAGTTTCGGGAATATCGGTGACATGGAATCCTCGTTTTTAAAATGACTGTGGTATCGAATGGCTTCAAAGGTAATAGATCTGTAACATACAATCTGTACAGTAACGTACTTATTTCATGTTCCTTTTGTTCAACAGTTATTGCCATTGGCATGGGTTGGTCATGAATTCTATGGACGTGCAATACAGTATGCTTACATGGCATAATCTTTTTTCTTATGTGTTTTTCCTTGCTTTGCCATCTGGGATTAGAAAGCAATTGCAATGCATGTAACCAAATTGATGACTTTTTTCAAACATGCAAAAACATATTCTCAACAAGGTCTGAGCCTCGGCATTATTCCAAAAATATTCTTAAAATTGGCCATTTTTCAGCCTCAATACTCTTATAAAGTATATTCTTATAAAAACTGAGTCTAGTGGCTGCTTGTGTCTGTAGACTGTGATTACGCGATCCAGAAGTTACACTGGAGAAGCAAGCGGAGAAACTGAAACAGCTTCGACTCGTTTACTTCATGCAACTTTCTTCAATTCCCTTCTGAAGTGTTTATATCTGATTGACGGTCAATATACTCTCGCTTCCGCTTCATAAGGCTAAGCTTGTTTTTAGTTCTAATATAAAAACAAGTTACCAGATACTCGAGGATGAATTGCTTTGCTTCCGCCATAAACATCTTATCTCCCTTCACTGCATTAAAAAGAACGAGACAATATGTCTAAGGAACCGCTCATTAGATTTTTGAGGTGGTGGAGGGTGATGGGGATTTTTGGTGCAAATTTTTCTTTTTATTTTGCCGAACGCCGCAGGAACTCGGTTTCTTGAAAAATACAGAGACCTTTAGTCAAAATCTAACTTTGCTGGGACTAACATGCGCACACAGATAAACATAACCCTAGGTCCTTTTCTGAGTCTGTGACTTTCCCTAAAGAAGGACATTACTTTATCCTCCACAGGTTACTTCCTCACCAGAGGCTGGTACTCATTTATGCAGCTGGAGTGGGACCAGCAAATTGCCTTACTCAATGGCACAACACAGAAGCCCGGTCCGGGGTTGGCGCAAGACAACTGGGTTACAAGGTGGGCACACTGATTGCTCAACCACGACGCCCCCTTGAGTAACACACTGTACAATTTATCCCCGGGGGATGGGTACGTGGTGCAATTTTTGCTGGGTATGTGCCGCTGGCCCTTCAGAACACCTATCCCATTAACGTATATTCTGTAGACATTGTATCTATAGACCCAATCTTAGTCACTTTTGGCCGTGAATCTTCCTCATTTTAAATCTCTGCTTACCAGAATTTTTTACCCAAGAAACCCCGAAAATGTGCGACCCCTTTCTAGCAACTTTACACAAAATATAACCCCTTTGAAGTCAACCTAGTTGCGAAAATGCGACCCCATCCAGTGGCACATCCCCAGAAACCTTTTATTATGAAGCACCCCCCCCCTGGGAATTTACAATAGAAAAGCAACAAAGGCACGTGGAGACTAAAGTTGTTATACATACTTATCTTATTCATATCCTTGATATCATGTAGACCTTTTGATGGGAAAAACGTCCACTTTGAAGTTATTAGAGAGGGAAATAAGGCTATGAGCTGTTGGAAAAATAAAACAAACTTTTGACACGAAATATCAGAGACAACAGAATTCAAAAGAGATTAAAATGCAAAAACCAGAAACATTATTAATAGGATATGCTACAAATTACACTTACAACTCCATATTTTTCTTACATAGCTATTCTCATATAAATTGAAGAAATGAATTTAACAGAATTTTGGAAAAATAAAATATACTTTTGACATAAAATATCATATCAAGAATTCGAGAGATTAAAATGCAAAAACCAGGGACGATGTTAATAGGATATGCTACAAATAACACTTAAAACTACTTAAAACGTATTTTTTCTTACATGGCTATTCTCATATAAATTGAAGAAATAAACTTAAACAGAAACAGGAATTTTTGTGCCTTACATCCAGAGGGTCTGGGCTCCAGGTCGTGACTAGAGCATGTCGGTAAATAGGCTGCACATAAAGATAACAGAAACACAAATAAAATGTTTTAAACAGAGATTGAACATGGAAATCGCTTGAAATTAGTTCATAAAAGCCGAAAAACTTTACTACTCTTGGGAGCTGATACTCTCAAATCTCATATTTACATACCTCCCTAGGATCCAGACCTCCTTCTCTCATTAAATCTGCTGCTTCTGGAAAAAGGCCCTGGGACAGATAAATGAAGCCTGCTTGCTGGTGTACTCTCTTGAGAATCTGAAGTGTTAGGATAAAAAACCTTGAGTTACTTTCAGAAACAAGTTTAGACTCTTCCGTAACAGTGCTGGTTAATGTTTTAACTTTTTCACGGTATCTAACAAAGTGTATTTTCGGGAAATGATTCCCCGGAAATAAATTTTGTTAGATACCCTGAAAAAGAAGCTGGATGTTGTGCGACAAACTACAGGACAAATCAGTATTGGGCAAACCTATTTATTAAGAATTGCTATGAACTACAACCGAATGAAAGACACGTTTTGGAGTTGAGGAACTTTTTTAATTGACAGTCTTTAGTTTTTCAACTCAGCACTTTGCGTGCATAGTTGTTATCTCAGGCAAGAATCTTCTAGTACATTATCTTAAAGTGAATTTCAAACCAATCCTTTTTCCTTTTGCCAAGGCAATGATTTGTTCCAGCGACCTTCATGCATCTTCATTTCCAGGACTCGGGTAATGCGTCCTCAGAAACAAGATGAACAAGAAAAATAGCTCAAAAGTAGCTATAAAAACAACAAATACTGTATACCGCAGTTATTTGACTTCAGATCAGAACTGACGAGGACCCTGCGGGTCAAAAGATCTATCTGTTTTAAACCTTGCTCAAATTTTGCTTTAAACGTTGTCAAAATATATAGAAACTTGAATAACAAACGCAGTTATTTGGATCACACATAATGATTAACCCCGACCTCGAGCTTACCAAGTGTTTGGCATGAGAAGTTTATGTTCTTTTTCGAGTTAAAATCTTATTCTCAAAAAACCCTCACTATCCACGCAATTGGTGCAAGTATTTACGGAAACAGGAAAGTGTCGTCATGAAAATCCAATAGATATCACACAGTTTGGGCAAACTGAAACTTTTCCGTCTGCGTAAATGGCCAGAAAAGGTGCTGGGCAGGACAAAGTCGTTAAAAAGTTCACATCACTGTACTTTCCGTTGACTTGCCTTCGAGAACAACTCTAGGTGTTGAACTCGAACAACTGTGAGGCAGTTGACCAAAATGATTACTAAGACATCAACGTCGCAAGACCTGAACGTAATGTTTAAGCTTCCCCAAGTAATCTCTTTCTTCTATTGGTTTAGAAAGTGACGACAACTAAGGTCACCAAACTTCCAAGTAACAAGTGAAGAATAAAAGAATTCCTAGGATTTGAAAGGACATAAGCAAAAGGGGATTGTTTTGAAAGTATTCAGCCGTACACATACTGAACTCTGCCTTCCCACAGCCACTCATTACTGAACACCTAAATGAAGGTGCTTCAACTTAACCCTCGCCTGAGACAGGCCATCCGTGTCATTTGCCTTTTGAAAAACTTAGATTTGTATCTAAACGATGCTTGTTGAAAGATACACAGGAGGAACCCCATAGCGGTGGCGCATCGGTTGAGTTTTACACTAGTGTCACACTGATGTCCACACTAATGTCACAGCGGTGACAATGTGCCACTAGTGTAACATTAATGGTAATAACAGTACTGTGACAGCGATGACAGCAACATTAGTGTGCCATCGATGTCAACTGACAACAGTGCAACAATGGTGACAATAACGACGCTGTGACATTACTGTGCACACTAGTGTGACAGCGGT
>JAOBRG010346455.1:1475-13930 GCA_027574985.1 Umimayanthus nakama | reverse complement strand
AGAGTCATGCATTGAGGATAATCAACTTTTATTGAAGAATGGAAAGAAACTCCCTATCATTAGAAGTGGAGGATCTTTAATGGGTACTATAGATGACAAAATGCCAGTCGTGAAAGGATGGATCGGCGATACTGTAGTAGAAACTCTAAGAGAAACCGGCTGTAGCGGGATAGTAGTAAAGAAAAGTTTTGTACGCGACGACCAGTACACAGGAAAAAACAGCTACATACTTTTGATTGATAAAACCATCCGACAAGTACCATTGGTAAAAATCAACATTGATACCCCGTATTTGAAAGGAGAAGTAGAGGCCCAATGTCTCCCAGATGCCATCTATGACTTAATCATCGGTAATGTAGACGGGGCTAGGGATCCAGGGAACACAGATCCTGAGTGGGGAAAGACTGGAGCAGTGGCTACTAGATCACGGAAACCAAAAGTAAGTGGCAGGAAAAGACTGGATGATGAAAAGAATAAATACAACGATGATCGGGAATATCGATACGTAAAAACACAGAAGATTAAAGATGATGAAGATGACCAAAATAGTGCCAAGAAAGAAGGGGATGAGGAAACAAAAGTAGAAGTTAATGGTGAAGTGGAGATAAAAGTAACTACGAGTGAAGAAATAGAAGCAGCGGTTGAAGACATGTCTCGGGAAACCAAAGAAATTGGAACTGAGGAACAGCCAACTGAGGAACAGCCATCTGAAGAACAGCCATTTGAGAAACAGAATCAGACTGCTGCTAAAAGAACTTTAAGTGCTACTGAAAGAAAGTCATCAAGGGATAACAAACCAGGTGTAGAGGACAGGGATGTTGAAACTCACAGGCGAGCGCGGCCATGTTCTGGTTCAGATCACACTTCTGACAGTGGCAAGGATTACAGTACATCACAACACCGGGATCATAAACTGGATCAGGAAGAAGAGAGGACGTTAGACAAAATGGGTGAAGATTTTGAGAATTCAAGACCAACTTTTGAAGCTGAACTGTCTTCAGTTAGTGATGTGAAGACATCTGCTAGGAACATGGGCCGACAGGAAAGATTGACCCGGGGGAACTTTCAAGGCATGGAAGCACAGCCTCCAGTAGGCGCATGTTTGAACAGAAAGCTAACGAAGTCATGGATGTGACAACAGCAAAAGATAGAGTGGAAGAGGATGAAGTTGACTTAGCTGGTAAAGCCAGGTCAAATAAACAGATTTAAAAAAAATAGTTGAAGAATTGGAGGTGAGAACTTCAGTTCCGAGGGTCGAGGAAGAAGGCATTGATTTATCAGGTCGAGCAAAATCCCACCGTGAGATCTTTGAAAAGAAAGCAGAAGAATCTAATACTGTTATGTCATCAGAAAAGAAATTTGACGAAACCTATTTTGCAGGAAAGGCAAGGTCTTGACGTCAGTTCTTTGGGAGAAAGGCAGCAGAAGACCTGGAGGCATCAAAACAGAAAGATTCAGAAACTGACTCTAATATATATTGACCTTGCAGGGAAAGCCAGTTCCCACAGAGCTATCTTTGAACAGAAAATTGCTATTATTTGGTCTGTCCGTAAGTTACAGGTTTACCTGTACGGGAGAGACTTTATTTTAGAAACAGATCATCAACCTTTGGTGTATCTAAACAAAGCAGAGTTTACAAACGACCGTGTCATGCGATGGGCTATGTACCTACAGAACTTTAAATTCAGAATCGAGGCTATTAAGGGAAAACACAATGTTTGTGCTGACTTTTTGAGTAGAATTTAATTCTTTTTATTGTGTAAACTATTTGAGATGTTGCAAATCTTGATTGGAATTCCGAACTTTTTGTATTGTATGAAATTTTCAGGAAATTTCTTCTGAGGGGGAAAGTAGTGTCACGAACTTTGAACATTTGTAGTGCGTGTGCTAATTACGCGCGCTCTAATTGCTTATACTTATGACGTATATAATGATTCAAGGAGTGGAGGAAGGAAAATTGGGACGAAAAGCTTATAATCTGAGGATTTCTTGAAAAACACGTATAATAAATTTGACCAGCTCTTAAGAACCCTGTGACAACGAGATTATAATGGTCGCTGAAACTAAGGTTATTTATTTAGGTTCTTTCAAGTGTGGGGCAACTAGGCCCAAGTCAGGCTATGTTAATGCCTCTTGTTAAAAGTAATAAGCTAACCCAAAGTTGATTACATACCAAAGCTCGATCTTTTATGTGCAACCATTTTGGGAATTCTTGGGAGAACGTTTTTCCGTAGGTGATATACAATTATGAATTACTACAACCCCCTAAGAACTATTTTCTAAAATGCCAGAGCCCGGATGTACAAAGAGTAGGTAACTTTATCAGGCGGATAAATCCCTATCCAGCGGATAAAATTGGCGCACTCTTTTATTTTTTTTGGACAAAGAGCAAGTTTTATCCGCTGTATAAGGTTTTCCACTCTTCGTACAACCGGGCCCTGAGACACAACCGTAAAGAAAATCTAACAATGGTGTTAGTTTCGGAAAACATTCTCGACAACGGTATTTGAAAAGGAACACAAGTTGGAGGTACAAAACAGCAACAGAGATTGCTTCATTGCAAACCTTAGCAAAAGGGTTGCGTGATAACGAAAAAAGTTTTAAGCTGGTTTGAATGAACCAACGTTAATCCGAGAAATCAGTTGCATGCCCTTGCGGTTTTTATCTGGAAATCTTGCAAGCAATAACAAACAAAAAACTACTACCTATTTAGTATTTTACTTTAATGCTTCTAACAATTACAACTTTTGCTTTCTTTAGGCAGTAATTAATTTTTCAATCCTTTTTGTTATTTTAACAGTTTAAGCGCCCTGAAGATATTGTATTATTCTAACGGTAAATAATAACACGTGGAGCGCGAACTTCTAAATGTATGTTGATGGGTATTTTCTCTTTTAGTAAAGTCAAGACGTTTATTTGGACCTTGGTCTGCTTCGCCATTCTCATGATTGTAATCGGTAGGCCAATTTTAGTACCTTGTTGATAACGCATGGTGTTGCATACATCTGTTCAAAAAAGATCATGCGACTAATACATAGTAAGCAAAGCATGCTGGGAGCTATTTTTTGTTAATCACTGAGCTGTTCCTGAAATAATTGAGCAATTTCGTTGACACAGTTTTTTTGCTTCGCTCGTGTCATTATTACGTCTACAGGTCAGTTGATGGTTCGCAACGAAAGTACATAACACAACTTGTACTGCCGCTTTGCTTGCTATGTGTATGTTCTTTCATAACATGTTTTTTAAAAGGGAAATTACTGTTTATAAAATTCCTTTTTTATAACTTGACATTAATCTTTTTCATTTCAGGTGGAGTGCGCATAAACTACCTTGGTATTGAAGGAATCTTTTTGATTGTGGCTGGGTGCGTTTTCCTTTTTTACATCCATTCCCTCAGTGATGATCATCAGTTTAGAGCTTTACTCAATCAGCCAAGTTGAGTTCTACAGTAGCTGTACCAGCAACTGCCAGTCGTAGGGGCGTTCGTGTCTGGTAACTTGCGAGTACCTAGCTTCAGTCGTCACTGAAACTTGTCAAATTTGCTTATTGTTCGATCCTGCCCGTCATTTATCTACTTAAACTAATGTTTCACGTAGCTAAGGTAACCTATTGCTAACAAGCCTTTGGTATCTTTTGGGTACCTTTCCACACCTATCCGTTTTAGATTATCTCTGTTATGTAAGCTCTTTTCTATTGGCAAAATAAAGAATAAGTTTAATGATTGATTGAAAGAATGAAAAACCTTTGCTTATCTATCAGTTGTCGAGTGCGCGTAACTGGTGAACAGCCCCCGGCTTTTTTTGTAATTGTATAGTTAAACTGTTGTCCCTACCTGCAAATTAGAGTAGCAAAGAAAAAATTTTCAAAACGCGTTGTTCTGTTGCGCGCCGAAATACATGTAGACCGTATCGCAGATAGAAAAAAAGGGACGGTGGTTTTGTAATTGATCACAAAGGAGCGTCAACTTCAAACTAAAGTAAAGATTTTTATTCGGGGGGAACGGTGGCGGCTCCAAGATCGACCAAAATTCCACGGAGAAAGACTTGGATGTCCAATGTATCATCCGATCTGTCCTGGATTAGCCATGTGAACAACATAGGCAGCAAAGCCAACAGAAACCTTGAGCTCGTCTATCGAACTTGTTGTAATGATCGTCCGTTTAGAGGTTGAATATATAACGCAAACCTTTTCTCCCCATTCTATAAATGTCAAGGCAAAACATTTAAACCCAGAGGCCTTAGGGGGGGGGTCAAACTGACCCCCCCCCTTAACGCTTGACACTAATTAAGTAACGCACGTCTAACGACGTCATAATAATTTAAGCAAACTGTGTGTTTACTACAAAATCTCACTTTTTCGCTACAAACTTACTAAATACTGACAACGTCACAATGGACTCTAACTATTTGGTAAATTTCAATCGCTAAATGCTATTTTCTCGTAGTTTAATTTGAAGTAAAAAATTTCAAATTTGAATTCAGTCTGAAAAACTAAAAATCCAAGATGGCAGCCGCCTGCGACGTCATTTATTTGAGTATCGTTACCATGGAAACCAATAAGACACAACGTTGAAACTACAAATGAAGCTTATTATGTGTACTAAATTACAAGTCGTTCGGATAAATTCTTTCGAAAGCAGAAGATCAACGCTGTCTTGTTCTAAAACAAGACAAGCTCTTCATCAGTGAGAAACTTCGAGATTTTACTAGCTAAGGGGAGATTTAGAACAGAAATTTCTAAGTTATCGTTTTTTAATCGAGTTGTTGGTCTATGGAAGTTTTCTGTATTTGGAGACAAACATCTTTACTTCGTTAACCAGCGTATCAGCAACCACGAGAAATTCGCCATTTGGCCATGATGAGACCAGGCTTGTTGATGTCAGCTTGAGTTGAGCTCATCCACCTTAATTATTTGGATCTTGTACCCCTAAACCTAACCCTTGTTCTAAGCTCTACTGTTACTTAGTCTTCCTGATCTTATACGAGCCTAACTGCTGGTGGATGCAGCTAAGTAGGTATTGCTTGTTGTAGGTACAAGTCGAATGTATTCCAGGGGTGTAAAAATAAATGTTTGAATTTCCTACTTTACTTTGTTTTCAGAAATGATTTTTTATTGTTCATGGTCAGCTCGACTTGGGACTTTAAACCAAACGTACAGTTAAGAGACTTGAATAAAACAGATCTCGAATTACCAGTCCACTCACGCCAAGTTTTTGGATCCGAAACGCATCATTGAAAGTCATTGATAATCCTTTATCACATGCACCCGCATCTAACTAATGAAAAAAGATGATTTTTTCGAAAAACAGGAATAGTTTGTTCAGTTATAATTGTAAAACAACAATTAAGTCAAACCCATACCTGACATACCTACTCACCTGCCTCATCTCTTAAAAATTAGGTTGTGAAATTTTGGACACCACAGCTGCACCAACACATTTTGTTCCTTCGAAGTTTGAAAAAAATAAGGAATTGTAATTCTTGGTTTTGAAGTTGTTGGCAGAAATCTGAAATTGAAATGAACAAAAATAGTATCAAAGCCACAGTATCTGCAAAGTCGTTTTCTATTTACGTGACTGGCTCAACAACGGGTGACTAAATGACTAAAGTATGAACTAGTCGCTAAGCAACTTCCGAAGTCACGTCATGTGGGAGGGAAGTGTCGAACCTACGGACTATTAGTAGACTATTACTAGACTGCTCTAGTTGCTTTGTGGTTACCTTGAAATTTTTCTGAAAGCTTTTAAATTCCCCCATGGTTTCTGTGTGAGCGTTGGTACTAATCTTCTCTCGGCATGTTGTTAGCTTCTTCTTTACAGTTTTGTCCGTGAAAATGGATTCTTCCTTCGCGTAGTCGAAACAATGCTGCAAAACACAGCTTGTGCACTCTTACTCCCCTGTTATAAGAACTTCCGTTCATCAGCACTGATGTACTTCTTGCGGCATACACACTGGAGTCTATCAAAAGATGCGCCAGGCAGGAACTCAAGTGTTTCTTTCCTACCATGGTGAGATAGCTGAGAGCAACATGGAGGTCAACAAGGCGAATTTAGCGGCATATCTCAGCTGTATTTGCTTCGCCTTTACGTATATTGCAAGGTCGAATGCTGTCACTACATCCAGCTGTCAGAAGTGCTGAATTCAGTGTATGAAGCATCAGCTAGTGGACACTAGCCAAACTTGTGTGTATGAATCAAATCCAAGAGTGCCCATGCACCCCCCCTCCCCCCTTCCCAAGGGCTGACCCCAGGCAGTTTGACATTTTTTTTATTTTATGGTCTAATTCCCCACCCATGCGGGGCCTTTCTTTGTTGAAATGCCCCCTTCCCAGGGATTTTCTTAGGGGTAAAACACCCAACCCCTCGGGCTGAAGAAACAAAATACAAATCGATTTGAGTAAATTCAACATTGCCATTTCTTCTATATTTTTATATGGCAATTACGTTTATGTTCATCTATTTTTCTCGTGTGGCGACCACTTAGGGTCTAGGTAATAGCTCAGCACACTTCGGAACAATGCAAATCATCACTTTGAAGACAAGAAGAAGCCAAAGAATACGAATCGGTACATTCTTAATTTTATAACTCACGAGTGTCTTAGAAAGTTTGTTACCGTCTTGCTTCTGCTATTGGCAAAACTGCAAGTCACTCGTAAAATGTACCTAGATTTGTTTGCAAGAATCGTAGTATTTTTGACGTTCTTGCAAGGTTTGTTTGTAGCTGGACCACGCAGCAAGGAAAAACTCAAGTCGCGGTGTAGCGGTACTTTAATTCACGTGGTTAAAAAATATAATTGATAGCGACCCTTTACTTTGTCTTCCCGATTGACAATGATACATTTAATTGGGTACACAAGATGCTGCAACGCTTTTTTCCCTGTGTAAAATGCCACATGAAAGGGAAACTAAGGGGCAAACTTTTGAAGAACGAGACAAAAACATCAAAAGAAGTCAATGTCGTAGCGGTTATAATTATAATTATTATACAGATGACTAATTTCGCGTACTGTGATTGGTCTGTTTTAGGTTCGTGACTAGCCATGCGGACTTCTAGCTCTTGATCAGATTTACGGCATTGTAGAATTGAAGAAAATTTAAAGGGAATGAAATACACATAAAAGAAATCGATTCTGTCAGGAACTTGGAATCCCCAGAGTCGTTTACGGCGGCATGTCTATTGGATCACGGAGCAAAGTACACGCATTTCAGGTTTAATAATAGGGAGCTTACGATCAGGCAACGGTTTGCTCAGCGACGGCAGACATGGCAGTTGAAGGACTGGATCGAGTACGTCACTTTTCGCGCCAATTTCGATCGTTACGAGAGCGCGCGCACGGTACGGACGTTTAGGCGGGAACATCACAAACACGAATAAAATGCCGTTGCTCAGTTGTTTCTTGGCTAAACTCTTATTTTCAGATTCTGTTTGGATCTTTCCTGACAAAAAGAATGAACTGCCAAGTATAAAAAAGGTGTTCTTGAAACAAACTGCGCGAAGAGCTGACAAAACCGAATTTCCAAACAAGAAGGTTTTCTGTGAGATGCCACACAAGAGTAGTTTTGCAGTTGCCGCCGAGGTTCAACGGATGACTGAAAACACTTTGTAACCCGGCATTTGTAGGTTTTACTTCCGCCTGCCGTTCCCAAGCTCAGCCGTCGTCTCATCGTAAGCTCCCTATTAATAGCGACGGTGACGGTTACAGCGACTGTGACGTCAAAAATCACAGCGGCATTGACCGTGACCATGGCAGTAACAGTGACAGTGACTGTGGCAGTAACAGCAAACCGCGACAGTGGCTGCTACCATGACAGTCAATGACAATAAAAGTGACCAATTACAAAAAGGTGCATGTTTGAAGTTTATGTCACATCAGTTTGACTGAGAATAACTGGTAACAAATGCATCGGCCTACAATTTATTCCTTTAGTTTTGTTTGTTTGTTTCTTTTCTTCTTCATTTATTTATTGAGGTTCCACTGTATAACAAAACAATGTAAATGGAAGATTGCACAGTGAGGCCAGACCGCAATAGTCCAATGGCCCTTCGAGGTAGACTGTCTGAAAACAAAAGTGTTGGTTAAATAAAAGTCATTAGTCAATAACGCTGTTGAAATAGCTGTTCTTGTAGGAAAATGTTCTTGAGAAGTGGGGAAGCAACTTTGTCTCTGGAAATACTTTATACTGGTTGCATTTAAACAACATTTAAAAAATCAGTCGGATGCTTTCTATTTAAGAATTTGAAACGTTACATGCTATTATCATTTTGTAATGAAGGATTTAGTTTATTAACAAAATATGTTCAAAGATCATATTTTTAATCAAGATACATGTATACTTGATTCTTTACCATACTCGCTATTTCCAGATTATGGCATTTATCAGATTTCGCAAAGCAAAGTTATCTTAAAGGCTGTGTTGTATACAGGTTTCCTTACCGTTTGTCTACCTTCCTAGAGTGTTTTCTTTAGACCAGTTCATGATCGAAACGCTATTGATATTCAAAGCTGAAATCTGCTGATTAAGTAGATTTTTGTATTTCACACAGAAGCAAAAATATGTTTTTTTTAAACATTTGTCAATCCGTGTTCTACAGTCCCGCTAAGTCACTTTACATGTGTCTCTTCAAAACGATTAATTAACTTCAAGTTATTAGTCTGCAACAGGTCTTTTCGACTGACGGACGTTTTATGAATTGCTTTAAGATGCCTAGAGCTTTATTCGCACAAATTGTTTATAAATTGCTCTAAAACTTCTAAAGTTTTAGTGCCAAACAGCCACAAATTTTGGACTCTAAACTGCTGTTTCATAAGTTACCACCTTTACTGTGCCCTTTTTCTGTTGCCTCAGCTCATCAGTCGGACAAGAGTTAATGGGAATAAGTGATTTTTCTTGAAGGAAGCTATTTGAAGTATCCTTGCTGTGAGTACCACGTTTGTTATCAGTAGGATGAGAGCTACAAGCCTCTGACAACTCAGGAACTTCAATGTGGCTTTTAACCTCCTTATCACCACTGGCATAGGCAGCAGTGGCAAAAGGCTTAGTTACACAGTTGCTATCTCTGTAGTCGGAGACGCCTCCTTCGTGTATCTGAATAGCTGTCAATGAATCGTTGTCAATATCTTTCTCATCCTGGACTGCATTTTCTATTCGTGCACAAGCTTGGTCGACAACACATCGGAAGGGCTTCTGTCGTTTTGCAAGAAGATGTTCCCTATAAGCCTTCTGTATAACAATAGCGGCTGCTTCTTTTGGTTTTAACCTTTTTTTACCATATTTTGCAGATCGACTTCGTCCCACAAATCGCGCTTCCATTTTTTTTACAATTTCATCAAAATCGTCTGGAGACTCAAGCTGATCTTCCGTTTCCAGTGCTCTCTTAAACCACTGCTTTCATGACATCGAAAACATGGACCTGGTCTTCTCTACGAAGTGGTATTTTCATACGAGCAAGTTTCATTGTGTTCGGTTTGGGGATCTTCAGAGGTTTTACCAATTTTGCTGCAAAGTCTGATAACTTACTGTATGGAATAGTTTTTGTTCCACTCGGAGCAAAGGAGTTCCAAACCTCATAAAAGTTATCAATGGTGGTTTTGCTTATTACAAACTCGTCCTCTTCATGCACCGAACTGACATTCTCCAACAAAATGGCAATATACATATTCACCATTATCAAGAAAATGAGAAAAACATAACTGACAAGGTAGAATATAGCTGCCGAACTCCAGCCACAGTTTCCGTTGTAAAGGCCCTGGAAATCTTTATCACAGTCTGGAGGCTCAATCGACAGAGACTCTAAGATGTCATTCCACCCAGCAGAGGTTGTAAGTCGAAACAGGAGAAGCATCGAGTTGCCAAAGTCTTCAAAGTTCTCTATGTCGTTTATGCTTCCTTGATGTTTAACATGCCCAAATAAGGACATACCAACAATTGCATAGATGAAGACAATGATGAACAGGAGTGTTCCAATGTTAAGGAGGGAGGGGAGGGAGATTATCAAAGCTACAACAAGCTGGCGAACACCTTTTGCAAAGTTGAGAAACTTTAATAACCTGGCAATTCTGAAGACTCGCAGCACACGTAGAACACTGGGGTTGATGTCTTGTTTTGTATCCACAAAGTCGAGCACAATTCCTAATTTGTAATAGAGAGACACAAGCTAAGTTTTCGAAACAGAGATTCGGAAAAGTGAAAACGTAGTTTTCGGAAACACAAATGGTTAATACGCGAATGAGTTTGTCAGAGTGTGTCTGCCTACCTTATCTACACTTGATCGCAAACTAACTAATTTTTAATGGTCAATTTGTGGGTCCAACTGACTTTCCCTCCTCCATCTTGGACGTTAACTAACATCCCAAAACGTCTAACTTATGAGGTGCATAAGAAGGGAAGAGATTTGAGTGTTCCGTATTGACATGTTACCGTATTATATACATTTGTGAAATCGTCTTTGTTGTAATCGCTAATTGCCATTTAACAGAAATGCTAAATGCTAGGTTTTCTAAACACAAAAGTAGAGGATTTAGTATTCCTTTTTATTTTTTTACTGCAGTTTTATTATTTTTGTTTTTACATTTATTAAAATTGTTTTGTTAACAATATTATCTATGCTATCATTGTTAGTATTAACACTGTGATGATTAATATTGTTAAAAGAAACTGCCGACCTCACCTGTTAGTGACGCAAGTACTATGACAAAATCGAACACATTCCATGCAATCTTGAAGTAGCGTAGTCTCAAGGCAACCAGTTTAACAACCGCCTCCAGCAGAAACACCGACGTGAAAAATATACTCATAACACGTGTGAGCGTCATAGAGAAAATCATGTATCAAAACGTCAGTTAAGGAAACATGCTTTTTCAAACTATTGTAGTTATTGCACGGTATGAATTTAGTCAGTTAAATTACTCTGCCACAAGATCATCCTGCTTCTAGTTTAAAACTCTATATTGGGTAGTATTGTAAGTTACAAAGTTTAATTTCGTATGAGGTATTTCGGTAACTCTACCGGGTTCGAAATGTTTGCTTCGCAATGGAATCTATTGGTCGAGGTATGAAAAAAACATTTTTGGTAGGATCAAACCCAACAGTAACGTCTCTTGTTCTTACTTTATATGTAAAACACGTCTTATTATGAAGTGTCTCTAGTTATGAGTGCCTAGTTAGCAGCGTTTAAGCGATTACTAGGCTTTGCGTTGTAAAACTATATCTCCGATCTTTTACTTTTGTAAATAACAAACTTCAGACAATTTTATTGGAAGATTACATATTCTAAAATACAAGTTAAAACTAGACCTTAATAAATTAAAAAAATATATTAGATTTGTTAGTGGAAATGAGTTTAAGGGTAAGTTAGTAGTTTTTAGGAATCAAATTTTTGTTTCATAGTGACCGAGTACAAGAGCTGAAAAAGAAAGGAAAACTTAGCATAAAAGTTAATTCTAACAACCAACTATTATTAGGCACCCGATTGTTAGAAAGTGGTTGAAGTCGATCCAAAGTTAAACGAAGCTCCGAAAAGAAACTCGAATCAGTTCATGAAGACTTTAATCTTATCATGGATTGGACATTATATTTAAACCAATGGTAAGCGCTTACTCACTTCCGAACAATCGGTTCCTTTCTAGGACCACGAAGTTGGACCAAGAAGTAAACCGTATCGTATGTTAATATTCTGAACATTGTGTTAACCCAGTTTTAAACAGCTTGTCCCAGGGTATGTCTTTACCATGAAGTTATGACACAACATACTCAAGTTTTTTTTCGAGAACCCATTTCCATCCCTTTTTCATTTCCATTTTTCATCATGGTTAACTTTAAACTTGTACATTCCAAAAGAAGCAACAAAAACATTTTTATAGTCAATAACCAAAACAAGCAGACCACGGGTTTTCTGGAATTGTAAAAGGATATGTAGTGCTTCTGTAACACTGTCGGATTGACCATAATGCTGTATCATCATCAAAAACATGTTTAACACCACGACACTTAGAATCGCCACTTCAAACCTATTGCTCGTTACAACATCAAACAACCAACCACGCACACTCCCCTGTCGGTCAGATAAAACACAACTGGTTAATAAGTAACTTTATTGCCACCCCAAGGAAATCATGTTGTTTACAAAAGAAGATTCTTTTTAGTTCAAAATCAACTTGTCATTCAGCAAATCCAAAACGGAACGGAAAATACTTAAGGTTAAAAAGAAATAACAGAACCGAGCTAGAGGGGAGCCCACGCATTCATTTTCGTACCAAGATTCTGCAATTGTGCAGGCGGAGCAGCCCTTTTTTCTTGAGTTTTCATCAATTTTCTGCTTTGTTCGCAATCTAACTTGTCTGAGTTGTCCAAGTTGCTAACGGTCTTACAAACTGAGCATGCAACAACAACAACAACAACAACAACAACAACAACTTTATTCTGTGCCAAGATGAACATTTACAGTGAGATAAAACTA
>JAOBRG010346444.1:0-10277 GCA_027574985.1 Umimayanthus nakama | reverse complement strand
ATTTTTACCAACATACCTACATAGGTGGTAGTATCCCCCTCCCCCAATAGCCCGTAAAGGAATGTAAAGCATCCATATATTGACTCGTTGGGTCACCAACATAACTACAAAAGTAGTAGTGTCCCCCTCCTCCAATAGCCCGTAAAGGAATGTAAAGCATCCATTCATTAACTCATTTTTACCAACATACCTACATAGGTGGTAGTATCCCCCTCCCCCAATAGCCCGTAAAGGAATGTAAAGCATCCATACATTGACTCGTTGGTTCACCAACATACCTACATAGGTAGTTGTACCCCCTCCCCCTGATCGCACGTAAAGGAATGTAAAGCATCCATACATTGACTCGGTAGCTAGATTTTATAACTAGTTAAAATATTATTTACAATATTGTTTTTTACATTATTAGTAGCTAGATAAGCGGGTTTTTTTTATTATTCCTGAATGAGATCAATTTGTATGCAACTAAACAGTCAGTTTCATACTGTCTAGAGCATTTCGAAAAGTCTGTACAAACCGGAAGAGGATTTTTCTAGTGTTAGAATGTATTTACAGCGAAGTGTTTTTTATTTGATAGGGTCGCCGAGTGCATTCCTCCTCGTCCAGTTTTTGCAAGAAAAACGGGCGGAGCAAAGAAAGTAAGTTCCACTAAAAAGCAGCAAATCAGTTTTAATTTAAGAGTCTGCTCCGACGAGGGGCTTATGCTCGAAACGTCAGCTTTGCACCAACCTTATGGCGAAAAACATACCATATCAACCTTTGCTGATCAAAATCCGTTTTGAACTTACTCGCCAATGTAGAACATTTTTGAAAACTAATCTTCAAATTGTAGTTGTGGTCGTTTTGTGTGATTACATTCTACATTACTGTTTTTTTGTTTTATAACTGTTCTGTTGTTTATTCCTTAGCCGACTTCAGGCGGTTAGGCACAATGTCTAATTTCTGGTGGTTCTTCATTAAATGATCCTCGGCTAAAACACTTTTGTTCTCAAATATAACTTATTTATTGCCTTAGTCTGTATTTTCAGTCAAAATAATTCTGTTTGCAGAGCTGAGCTACTTAGTTTTCCTGTTTCTTGAGTTGAGTGTTTTTGCCTGCAGGCATCTTAGAGAGTAACGTGTAATGTTGATATACCAGGCGTCAACTTTCTTTGTGTTCGCTACGTGTGGAGCCTGGCACTAGCCCTGCAACCGTTTTCAAGATGGCGGCGCGTTTTGACATCATATGCCAAAGTATATCTAGCATTCGAGAATCGAATCTTCGTGCGCACTCAGCCCACCTTAAGTTCGTAAACACCGATAAAACAAAACCAACAACGTTTATCGGATGTCGAAGTAAATGTAAAGAGAGTTAAGACTGATTTCCTTTTACTTCATTTTCTCTGCTATCTGGTCCAAGAACCACGAGTTAAATAAAGCTGTTTCGACTCATTAGATGTCTTGAAGATAAGGAAAAAAACACGGCGTTATTCCAACTGAAGATATATCCTGAAAATACGAAAAAGCACGACGTTTTTCGGCTTTAGGGTGTCCAAAACTTGAAATGCTTTTTCTGCGTTTTAGGCCGTAGAGGATTACCACACTCAAGTAGCAACTGTTGCAAATTCACTATTGGAAGAGTTCAGGTATGGCAAGTTAAAATCTTTTCCTTAGCAACCAGTGACAAAACGTGTCTTAAGATAACAAACAACAGTACTATTTGAGCTCAGGTAGTCTCGTATGAATGTGTTAGGTGTGCTGTTAACCCTATTCAGACTGGAGGGTTCAAAGTGCCCTCGCCGATGCAATTTTCCCTTTCGTAAACGGTCGTTGCCATTTGGAACAGCTGTTGCCATTTCGAACAATAGACTATTGTCGTTTTGATGAAGATGACAACGTCTTGATAACGGAATATCAAAAACAACTAATACTAGTCCTGACCCTGACCTTCATCCAAACCAACACTAATTTCAAAAGAGGAAACTAAAAAGAAAAAAAGAAATCAAAAGTTAAAAGGAAAAAAAAGAATTACCGTGTTTCGAACCCGTGATCGCTAGCATTCTAGTTTTAAACACTACCAGTACGCCAACAACTTGACTCAGTGCTGTTCACTTTGTTTTTACTGTATACATATTACAAACGGCATCGACTATTGATGGAAATGGCAACGACTGTTTCAAATGGCAACGACCGTTTACGAAAGGGAAATTAGCCTCACGTTCAACTTTCGATAACATCCTTGATATTATTAAAATAATACCTACCAAATGGGCAACTTTCACTACATTTTATTGGAGAACAAGATTCTGGAAAAAACGCTGCGTCTTGGGTATCAAAAATAAATGCTAATTCTTAGTCGCAAAGTCAATTACTCGATATTTTCTGTAATATAATTAAATTTGCACGTGGTTTGTGATGTCACTGTTATTGTGTAATACCTTTTTTTAATAACAAAATGACAGCCATGTACTTTGCACTGTATCAAAATTTCAAGCTTTTCGCAGTCGATTTGCCACTAAAACAGTTTTAGCGGCCCTAATAGCGTTCAATACAAGCAGTTTAAATAAAATATTAATGTTATAGTTTTTGAGCTTGTGTGTTGAACATTGAACGTTAGCTGGAAAAACAAGCTTTGTAATTCTCAATTTTTAACCCTGTCCGGCCCGGGTTTTTTTTTGGGTGACTGGGCCCGAGGGAGGAAGGGGGGGGGACGGAAAGTGCCCGCGGCCCATAACTATTCATGGTATTGAGATGAAATTTGGTTGGGTAGTACAGAATCATAAACTTACTAATTTGGTGTAATTCAACTGGCAAATGACGTCATCATTACTTCATAATGACGTTATAACTGTCAAAAATTTGGATTTGTGCGAAATCGTGACGATGAAAAGAGAAAAGTTTGGAGACATTTCTGATTTTTAAAAACGACAAATTAATAAAACAAATTAAATACAAAATCTTTATTTTTGGTAAAAATAATAGTATTTTAAAGAAATTGAGTTGTACATAGCGTGTTTTTCCAGTCAAAGTTTAATGTTTAAACCTCATTAGTTCTTAAACTATAACGCTATTATTTTACTCAATTCCCTTGCGTTCAAGAGTATTACTGTTACTAAGTCAATTTTAGTTATGTTTTCAACGTTTTAAAACGCACATCTACTAGAAAAAGCTTTAAAACTTGACACAATGCAAAGTACTTGGCCGCCATCCTGGATTTCAAAAAAAGGTGTTGCACAATACCTATGGCGTCACAGATCACGTGCAAACTTAATCAACGAACAATTCGTTAATTAAAAGAAAAAATATTAAAAAGTCAAAGTTTCACTAATCATGACGTCGAAAATTGGGTCAGCTTTGCAACAAGGTATCCCCAAGGTTGACAAAAATTTTAACGGAATCTTGTTCTGCGACAAAATTTTAGTAAAAGTAGCAAAATTTCGTAAGTTTTTAGAGGGGGGTCAGAGAACCCAACAAAGTAATTATTCTGTAAGTAAAATTACTGAGGAGATATTTTGACAACTCACAGTTCATAGCAAACGTCATTACTTTCAAAAAGTTGAGTTTTCACAAAATCTTACTGATCAAAAGTAGAATAGTTAAAAGGTTTTTTTTGACAAAAAAACGATACAAAATGAATAATTCTTTTTTATACAAATAACAACACTTTTACCCTGTCCGGCCCGGGGAGGGGGGGGGGCGGAAAGTGCCCGCGTTGACTTTAACGTTCGAGAACTTCCTTGCTATTTAATCAAAACCACAGTCTAAAGGACACCGAAAAGGCCCATTCTGAGTAGGATTAATACGATAAGTCAGAAATAAAAGTATTTGCGACTCTACCGCTAACTAATATTCGAGCATTGTTTTTGAAGGATCATGTTTGGAGAAGACCTCATGAAAGGAAACTTCGAACACTCAAACGAGGCAGTTGATCATAGGCAAGTTATTTTCTAGTGCTTTAAGGGTCTCTTCCAAGATTTCGATTCTCTGTGATTACAAGATTTTGGTGTGTGTATGTGTTGCGTGTGTGTGTGCATGTGCGTGTGCGTGTGCATGCGTGTTTTTCCTAAAAATGTGCAAGTGGTGGTGGAGCTGTTGATGAATGTGTTTGTGGTGTGATATACTAGGGAGTGGAAAATAGTAACAAAAACGCAGGTCTCAATGCCTTTTACAATAACGTTTTTTGAAAACATAGTTTGTGAAAGTAATTAAAGTCCTTCATGGAAGGAGAGAGTTAAATTGAGTTTGGTAGGGCTTTCTGCCGTCTCGGAGCGACGGAAAAGAAGATTCATTGCCATAGGTTTTTGTCCTTGATTTAAGGATAGCAATACAGTTAGATTTACTTAAGCGTGGAGTACAGGCAGCAGTGTAGTGGAAGAGGAGTGCTTGTTAAAAGTTAGCTTTTGTGAGCTACCAGAAGCAGTTTGGAGATAAACTGGTTTTCCAAAGGAAGCCAGTGGACGGGTTTATCGAAATGGGAATGATATGTCAATCTTTGGAACTTTAGCCCTTCACAAGGAGAGAGATCGTGGGGTGGGGGTGGATGGACACTGAAGATGGTAGGAAAACGTGTGGGTTGTTTTATGATGCTAACCAACTTCCTGCTTCATCAACTCGTTTCAGGAGAAGAAAATTCCTGTATGAACTGAATACGTCTGGAAAGTACTTTGCATTCAAGGAGCAGTTAAAGGTAGTTAGTCTTTTCACTCCAAAAAGTGTCAAATGATCAGCTGCTGTATATCCAAACACTTTCTTCCTTCTATTTTTTGTTGTTATGATGATGATAATTGAGATGATGCTGATGGTTGTGATGATGATGGTTATGATTTTCATCAAGTCAGTTTCTTTGCTAAAAAAAATCCAAGTTATGATTATTTTCCTATTTTAGGCCCTTGTTTGAGTTGATGCCCATGGATCCAGTACACCAAACTCACACCCTGTTACCTACACTTAAAATAATAACGAATGTGCAACACCAAAAGAACTACGTGTGTGGTGTTTATATCAAAGGTTGCTATCATCCTTATTAGTTAAACTTTTGGGCCATCTGGAAACCAATATATGCCAACCAGAACCTTTGTGTCCTTATCAAACAGTTGAAAGCGTGGAATTGAAATTTAACAATTTGTTTTGGGTACTAGTTGTATCGCTTGAGATACACAAAACTTACACTTGGGTAAAGAAACAAACACTCAACGCACCCTACAACACACTCAAAAACAACTTGTCGCTATAGTCAGATTGTTCAAGTGTCCTCTTCGTTATACGTATAATATATAACTATAATACTTGTCATTTAGAAAGTATCTTAGTAATGTTGCATCATCGATATGCAAATGTGATCAGTTTATTTGTTATGCTTTAGTAAAAGATATCTGGGAAAAATACTCTCTGTTTATGGTTTTCCTACTTCCCATCCCCAGCACAATGTTGTCAAGATTGTTCGCGAGAAATATCTACACACAACAGCGTTCACCGACAAAGAGAAGCTGCAAAACTTCCTCAGTGAGTTGTATGTGTTCCTGGTGGATCAGATGCATATCTCCTTGAACAAGGTATGGAACAAATGGACTTTGACCGCAGTTTATCAGTAATAGTTAGTTACTAGTGCGAAAACGAGAAAATACGACGATGAAAACTTGCAGAAATAGTTTTATTTATATTTAAAGTTGTATATAGTAAGTTAAAAGACTTGAAGTGACACTTGGCAAAGTGTAGCGCTTCTCTAGTTTCTTGAGCGGCATCTAATCTGCAAGGCTCCATTTCAGAATGAAATGGGGGAAGGAACTTTATTGCTTGTCATGCGTTTCAACGTCAATATCTGTTGCAAAATGTATAAACCGCCTTCTTGAAACGTAACAATTTGTGGCCTGCCACCTGACACCGTGTCACCTTTTGCCTGGAAATTTTCATAGTCATGTTATTGATCTACTGTTAATCACGTACGCGTTCAATGGCGATACCATTTTTTTTCTCTCGTTGCAGTTCCTGTCCGTTGAAGAAGCTCCCGAGGCACCACCCCCAGTCACAGACTCAGCCACGCTCAAGCACTTCGCTAGGGAAGCTGAGGTATTTTGAGCTTTAGAGGTCTGTTGAGACTTAGCAGAAAGAAAGAGCTCTCTCTGGCGAGTCATGCTAATATGTTTCAAAAAATGTGCTTAACAACTTTTAGTAATTGTTAGTTTGAATTTGATTTTTCCACCTTATTTCATCCAATCTGCTATGTTTGCAAATCACGTGAGAATCACCAGCAACAACTCTAACCTGTTTATGAGCGTTATTGTGAAAGTGGACTGAAAGTTAAGTTGACATATCTATACTGACCTTAGAAAGAGTTTCCCCACCAAAGTAACCCAAACTGCCCATAAACCTACACCTTTTACCAGCAAGTCGTCCATCAATCAATCAATCCATATCCGCACTTTTCCATCTATTCTTGCGTTCGATTTGTTTGATAGGCCTTTTTAGTTCTGCTATCCGCAATTTCAATGTTATGTTACCTTAATCCCTCCTTTTGCCGCTTCCTCGCGACTTTCTAAGTTTCACGTGTCTTTTATCTTTTCATTTTTGTTTTTAGTTTGTTTTGTCTTTGATTTACACGTCTTTCTTTTTTCTTTGCACGCGCGCTTTGTCTGATTACTTGTTGTTTGCATAGGCTTGTTTGTTTGTTTGATTAATTTTGGCCCACTTTCTGTTTTTGTTTACTTTCGTTTTCTTTCGTGTTGTGTTGGAATCCTTAACTGTTGGAACTTATATATTTTTGGCTGTTGCTAGTAACTGTGCTTGTTTAGTGGATGGCTCTCCTAAAAATGATCTGCAACTGGTCTCAGATTTAATGGAGCGAAACCAATTGAAGAATTAACACATTTGAGGAATCTTTTACTTATTCTGTTTATTGAGCCTGAAAGGATTAGCTATCCTCTGTACAATTGTACTGTTCGCCCGCTCGCTAATTATTTAGTTTTCCATGATCCTCTCTTCACTTCCTAGTGAGTCTTACACAGACTGTTCGTCCGCTAGTTAAGTCGTTCACATTCACTAATCCTGTTCTCCATCTAGATATGATTGTTGCGCCTCTCGTTCCACAGGTAAACCAAAACTATGACGTGGCAGCTAAATACTACCAGGAGGTGAGTTGAAACAAGGATGTGTCCTGAAGGTCTTTAATGTAACAGTTGAAAGCAGAACGAATTTAGTTCGAAATACTGGGAGTTCGAGTTCTCGAGAATCAACTGTGGTTCCACATTTATGGTGTTGTTCACACGTTTCTCAAATCTTTTACATACATGCCTACATTTTCAGGTGCTCCCCCCCCCCGCGGTGCTTCTCAGCAACCTGTTTACAACAAAAACAAGGTTCGGTGACCAGTTTAGCGTCTTAGCCAGACCACTAGAAGCGGTTCTCGATGTTGTTTTGTCTGAGATATAAAGTTGTGAACTCAGCTAACAGTCCACAACACCCGCATTAACTTACTTATCGACAAACGCGTTGGTTCTTTTAAGGGCCTGTTTACATGGAGGTTGGGGACCCCAAGTACTAGTAGGTGAGGTAACCCGCCTAGCCGTGGTCAAAAACTAGCCCGCCTTTACATGAAATCTTGAAGACCCCGGGGTGACAGAGTTGCCCGCCTCGGTGGGGTACCCCACTTTTCATGTAAACGTGAAGAAGAGACTTTCTATGACTAGGCGGGTTACCCCACCTACCTAGGGTCCCCATCTCCATATAAACAGGCCTTAAGTCACCGTATAGAACGTGGGGAGACTAGACCCAACGGCTTAACGTCCCTGTCCACGATAGTAGTGAGCAACAGCATACTACTCATACTCGCTAGCCCTTCTTTTGAAGTAAAAAGCCGGTTTGTTTTGCTTGGAAGCTGGCCACAAAATGGATTGCCTATATGTTTAATCACTCTTTTCTGTTTTTATTTAAATGCCAAGATATTTTATGTGCAACAAACGTGTTTCTAGACTGAGGAGAACTCTTATCTAAAACAAACTGAACACACTGGGAGAAAGGAGTTGTTTTACATTATAGTTGATCAATATTTTCATTTCTGTTAAATAGCTTATGTAGTTTCTGCTACAGATAATTCAAGCTTGAATATGCAACAAACAAGGAAAATATGGTGCAGTGGTTTAAATTTGAGGGTGATTTTAACGGATTAATATGCTTTTTTTCTTTTCATTTCAAAACTAAAACAAATATGAGGCGCGAGTTTTAAAAGCATTTTAAAGGCCTCTTGTTTTTGTGAAAAAAGTATTATGAAATTTTTTAAAAAGATCCTGAGTGCTTCACCTCCAGGAATTTACCATTTAGACTTTCACAGACAGAGAAAATGCCAGTGGTGTCTGAATTTTGATAGTATTTAGAAGCACAAGTTTTTATTTGTTGGGTGAAATCTGGGTGAGACTAGTGTTGCGATTGTCCAGTGCATGCGTTACGCAAGATCAATTTGCGTGGGCGTCTCTTGCACAGTAGTTAGGCCATCGGACTAAAAATCAGCTACCCCCAAGTTCTAGTCCCAATAGAGGCGTTTAAAACTTTTTCCCTTTCTTTCCCTTTTTCTTTAAGTAAATGATTTTTTCCTTTTTTCCCTTTATTTTCACTTTGAAGTTAAAACAACTATGAGGCACGAGTAAGGCTATTTATATAGCCTCTTGTTTCTGTTAAGAAGGAACTCCAATTGGTTGTTCATAATTAGATTTTTCGCAGTTTGTTACCGATGGCTCTGGACACACAAGGGATTATTTTAGCTGTCAGTTACTTTTTGTTATCGACAACTATTCCCTTATCAGTAGAAACCCTTAGTTACTAACGTGTGCTGACACTTTTTCAGCGGCTGGCCAGAAACAAGAACGAACCAAACCACTGGTTTGACTACGGGAACTTCTGCCTGTTGATCGGAGACCTAACCAAGGTTTGCTTTTCTTGTCAGTTCTTCCGTATGTATTACTGAGTTTGCTATAAACCTCCATTTTGACAACGAAATATTCCATTGGTTATCGAAGAACAACTGTGATAGTAACTGACCCTTTTAACAGTGCTATTGTATATCTGCCTAGGTATAATCAGTTGGGTTGCCGGTACTCGTATTGTCTTTTTATCCATTGAGATCTTTCATTCTCAGAGTAGAGGGAGGATCTTATTTTGTTTAGTTTCTGCGTGTTTTACATATGACTTGAATATGTAGTTGCTTACAATCCGCTTTATGAAGTTATACCAAACGTCAAGGTTTTTTAAGGAAAAAACCTTGAAAAGGAAAAGGTTACCTTGAAGCGAAAAAACTTAAGACATTTTGTAATTACGAAGACCATTGGCTCCATAGATATTTTGAATAATTTTGCCATAGTTTGTCTTAAAAATCGTTGTATTTACAGAGAGAATGTATAGCTGTCACCAAAAATTGCCATACAGCATGGTCTGTAAATTCGGAAATTGCTTCGACTTTATTTAATGAATTAGACGTATTTTTTTTGGGCGGGGGTGGGGGGGGGTAGCCACAGTATCTCAAAGTACAGCTTGGCATGATGCGATGCGTTGCAGCACACTGCACTACTTTTCATTACATTGAATTCACTTGGATGGCCTTGCGTTACATTATTATTTGTTATGTTACACTTAAGTACGTTAATTCATTATTGCACGATGTATTACATTACATTGCATTGCACTGCGGTGTATTGCATTACGTTAATCCACGAAGAATCTGCAAGTTCATAAAGCCGACTTAACAACTGGTTCTATGCTTTTTTAACAGGCCGAAGAGTGCTACAAGGAGACGATTGCCATCAACCAGCGTCATGTGCCCGGGTAAACTGCGGCGCCTTTGATCTCACAGCACACTCCATAACCGCTTCTGAGGGGCAGCTCAAGTTTTGTTTTTAGAGGGGGGGAAGGATGGAAGTATGGTTCCAGTACCTTTTAATTTAATGTTTTTTCTCGAGTTCGCATACACCTTGAATATTTTCCCCTTTGGATCGACGGAGCAAAAAAATGCTTTATAAATTTATTCACTACCACCCCCCAATCATATCAAATAGCCCGCCCCTTACCGACCAAATGGTTTTTGACGGTGTGCAACAGAAGAATTGTCAATTGTAGTATTTGTGCAACCAAATAGAGGCTTATAATCACTGATTATAAAACCATTATCAAGAGAAATGAACAGGTTTATAATCCAACGCAGTATGAAATTGAGACACATGTTCAACTCTTAGTACAATGAAAAAAGGGAATCGATTTTAAATATTATCCACGATAGAGACTTATTGCTCTGGAATAAAATTACATCTCGAAGACCT
>JAOBRG010346422.1:0-13934 GCA_027574985.1 Umimayanthus nakama | reverse complement strand
CCATCCATCCATCCATCCATCCATCATGCAGCATGGACAAGAGCTCGAAGTTCAGAAATTACAGTTGCAGTTGGAGTTTGCAAAGCTCAACGTAGCCGCTGGTGTTCAGCATTCCACAATTGCCCACCAAGCTTCACCGATGGCAGTGTCCCCGCCTCGAACAAAAACGCCAAGTCCTTGGGTGAACTTCGCGCACCACAGAAAATTGTTAACCCTTAGCTTTGACTCACATCGACGCACCAGGTGAGCCCAAACTTTACAGCGAATTGTCAGGGCAAGAGCTTGCCTATGGTTATTTGGTAACCGTAAACCAATGTACAGATGAAAAACAACGAGAGCTATTTTTATCACATTTAGAACAATTAATGGCTTTGGCATGTACGTATCGCTGATCAGCGGTACGCGCGTACAATTACAAAGTTTTGCGTGCAATCGAAATTGGCCTCGTGAAGTGGGGGAAAATTTCGAGGGTTTCAAACAGCCCCTTTTTATTCTTACTATACTAACCTAATGCCACACGTAAGTCTTACAAAGAGTGATAAAACGCTGCGGGAAAAGGTAAACCGCCGAAAAAATTCAGCCAGAACGAGACCAAATTTGCCACGACTGGTCCTGGTTTGACAGCTGTCACAAAGACAAATGTCCAAAGCTGCACAGCTGCGTAGTGTGCCGAGAATCAGATCACCAGACAAAAGACTGCCCCAAACGAACTTATCCAATTTCTCAGCGCCGCTAAAACGACGCCGCTAAACAGGACTGACTAGTTCAGCAGCCCAATTCCAACACTCCAGAAATTTTCAAGGAATTTGATCGAGACTATCCACGGCAAGCGGACTATTCATTAATCAATTCAGAAAAAATTCAAGTGAAACCACTTGCCAGACTTTGTGCGTCAAACCATTACAGCAAACTCCAACACGCAAGCGGTCCAAACGCTCACACCCTCAAAGTACCTGTGAAGTCCGGCCTCAACATACCAGGTTGTAGGCAACGCTTGAAAACTTACCCAGACACAGCGGTTTGAAACCGTCTTGAGTTCGGCTGGCCCGTAGGCTACTCCAAACCAGACTCACCTAACACACCACCTCAGACCCACGGTTTAGCTTGTTTTCACCCAGATGTTGTCCAATCCTACATCAACAAAGAATGTTCTTTAGGAGCCACCCGCGGCCCTTTCCTATCAAATCCTTCCTTGGCGAACTCGTAACCTCGCCCCTTCAAGTCGTACACGGGAAATCCGGCAAACTTCGCATAGTTATAGAGTTTTTCTCCAGGAAACTCAGTCAACAACGGCACTCCCAAGGACACCTACCTTGACCAGCCCTACACACTCCACCTTCCGGGCGTCGACGCACTCTTAAATATCATTCGATAGAGAGGAACAGGTTGCCACCTGTTCAAGGAAGACCTAAGTCGTGCATACCGCCAGCTTCGCATCGATCCTAAGGACTGTCACTTACTTGGTTTCCGACATAATGGTCTTCTTTACTTCAACCTTCGGTCAGCAATTATGATGTTGCAACGCTCCACCTCAGCAGTAGCTCACATGTTTTACGAACAGGGTTATTCCTGTACAAACTGTTTCGACGATTTCGGAGGAGCTGAAACTCCCAAGCATGCAACTACAGCATACGACGCACTTAGCGCACTGTTTACAGTACTGGGCCTTGATTTGTCACCAGACAAGCCGAGATGCCGAATTTTCCGTTGAAGTCAGCAGCTGTAACATTTTACCCACCCATCCCCCCAAGGGGTCTGATTGTAACTTCAATAAATCCGCTATTTGCCCAAACGTTTCTCCTCGTATTCCTTGTTTTCTTGATTGTTGTTAATAGTTAATACCCTGAATTTGCTAAAGAGTACGGGTTTCAGTATGTAAACAGTTCATCGCATTATCTTCGCAGTACTGGGTTTGTGGAGAATCGGGTTAAAACTGTAAAATAAACACTGAAGAAAGCAAAGAAATCTCGCACTGATCCAAATATGGCTCTGCTCCAGCAGTGTTGATGGTAATGGTGGTCCTAAGGATTCATGAGAAGAATCGTAGACATCCCATCGTATTAACACAAGAAATCACACCACATTACGTCACCACATCATAGCACGTCACATCAAACCACATACCACATAACAACACCTCGCATCACATCACAGGACATATCACGTTTCACAAGATCAAATTTAAACTATTTCAAATCATTTCGGGCCTGTTTCCATTAAATCGTCTCTAATGTAAGGATCGTCTCTGTCACACGAATTTTGGCCACGCAGCCGGGACAATCGACTCGGTTCTTATGTTTGGATCGTTTGAGACAATCGCAAGTGTTTCCTTATGGCCGTCTCCATCGCGTGACAGGAACTCTGCGACCGTAACGATCCTTACGTCAGAGACAAGTGTATGGAAACCAGACTTAATGGTCCAGATCAATTGGCAAAAACTCTGTGACAAAGACGATCTTTACGTTAGATGATTTATATAGAAAAACCAGGTTTCACACGTCACTTCACCTCACAGCAGCTGACACATAATTGCATTACCATCTGATTTGCATCGTATCACATACAGGCGAACAAAATACTACCATCGCATTTGAAATCTAGTTATGTATTAGTAATTCAAACACACACCAAAGTTTACTTGTAGAAAAATGTTTATTAAGGTTACTGATAACGGAAAACTGAATGGTTTAACGTGTATTTACAATGTGTTACTCATGTAAACAGCAGCTGTTCAAGTAAATCTGTCTTTTCCGTTGGATTCTCCAGAACACTCGGAACTGGGCTGATGAAGTCTCAAAGAGCAACGAATAAAAGCAGACTGACAATACCTGACCAATGAAAATGTTGTTACGATTTCCGTCACTGATAAGTTTATACTCCGGTCTAGCTACAATCAAGATATCTCTTACTCTCACTGTTTCTTCTTGAGAGGAAAAGCGGTATGAGGGGCGGACCCAAAACGTTGAAGGTGAGGGCCGAGAACCCAATTCTTGAAAGAGAGGGCCGGAAAACGGCATTTGAACGTTCATTTCAGTGTTTTTCTTATTAGTATTTTATAAAAATCTCCAGAAAAGGGTGGGCCGCAGACCTTTCGGCCCCTCTCCCAAATCCGCGCATAGGTATCTACAACATGTTTTCTACCGTGAACATGCAGTCTGTCAGTGGAACTGCTTGTCAGCTGAGGTGGTAACAGCAGTCACTTCGCTTCCTTCACGGGCGGTGTCTGCGACACAATTTCCCTTTCGAAAACTGTCGATGTCATTTGTAACAGTTGATATCATTTCCAACTTCATTCTAGTTAATGCTAACCTAAGTCAAAATTAACTTTGAAACCAAAACGAAAAAAGCATAACATCTAGTTAAGAGTTTCCGTGTTTTCAATCCGATGCCGCTAGCATTCAGTTCGATACGCTATCAGTCACTACGCCAAAAACTCGATTTAGAGCAGTTCAATTTCTTTTCACTGATTTTTTGTTAAAAATGACATCGACCGTTGTTGGAAATGGCAGTGTGATAATCCTCTTACGTTATCCTCACAAAAATAATGAAAATGAAGAAAACGATTACACACAGCAAGCGAGAGGCGGCCATTAGACCAATATCAATTACGATGATTTAAAGTTAGGTAACATGAGCCGGAGCTGGCCCGGTTTATCGAGATCCTGGTATGCTTGTTAGTGTTAGACAAAAAAATCAATTTTTTGGCTTCATGACAACCGGGCTAGCCCGGCCAATCGCAACCCTTTATGAAACCCATCCTGGCAATCCGGGACAGCCCGGGCGATTTTTCGGTTTTCTACGCTTACTTCAAGATGGCGGACGCTTACTAGAACTGCGACATTGCTCAAACTCGCACTTGGAAAAATTTCAAGAAAAAAATAGAAGTTAAAAATATTGAAGAAAGGTGGGCATGACGAGTCTCGAATGTAGGACCTCATAAACAGGAGTCACTACTCATTACCACCACACTAACTCATCATATCGCCCCTAACACTTCACATTTTCTTGTATGTCTTTCTAAAGTTCTTACAAAAGTAGCCCCGACCCAACCCTAACCATAGATAGCCATTAACAACCATCAATAGTCCTATGATATGAACTTTCGAATAATAAATGAACCGTGACAGCCGCCATCTTGAAGTGGGCGTAGAAAATAAATTCGCACGACCCGGTCTACTGGATTAAAGTAGTCAGCCCTAAAGCCGGGGTTAACTTGTGCCATATAAACAGGGCTTAAAACAAAAATCCGATTTTGTTTAACATTAAGATAGTTTTGAACTTTTTTGGTGAAACGACTCGTGACCAAAGCGTTAGAAAGAAAGAGTGCCATTCATATCAAGAATAACTATTTTAAACTTAGTTTTGCGACTTCAATTCCAATAATGAAACTGAGAAACTTGCGTTGAAAGTGTAGATACTTTGAAGCTGAAGCAAGTGTGCGAGACTCTTTGACAGCGTAATAAAACCTTGCTGCCCATCTACATAAAATCCCACTAATATATGTGCGGACATTTTGGCGTTTTTGCCTACAGACATAAAACTTGTTAAAATAAAAGAAAAAGACGGACGATGCAGCTACCGCAGTTAAACACCCAGCAACCTTCGCACAAGTATAGTTTGTCACAGTTAAAAACTTCTATCATCTAAAATTCTATTCCATTGCATGAATGCTTTAGAACGCTTTATAAATCCATGCATCCGTTCTGGCCGGCCGACAGGCAGTTTTAATGGCAAGCTCCAAGGCGCGCTTGTACATTTTCTCCGTCAAAACCCTCCAAGTTCCGCGCTTTGGCCGACCGGAGCGTGAGAACATTAACTAAGCAGGTCAAACCCGCGAGCAGGGCCATTCTGGCCAGAACCAGTTCTGAGAGCTCGTGCGTTCCATATAAGAACTGAGTGGTCGGACCGACTAGACCGGACAAAATGAAAGGGACCTATGTCGGACTAAAGCGATTCTTTTGGTTCATTTACTGGAACAAAAGCATAAACAACTATGTAGGTTTAATCCCCCTCATCTTATAGCTTAAATTGTAAAATGTTTGTTGTTCAGCCGGCTTTTGGCAACAGTAGTTTTCGTCAATGCAGGAGATCTGATCAGAGTCTTTTAGCTGCATACTCTCAAAACAAGTTTATTGGATTTTAACACTGCACGAAGGGAGCCTTTAAAATTTGGTAGGAACTTAAACACTTGACAACCAATCAAGATGTTCTTGTTACCCTAGTTTATTAGTTTTACACTTTGTAAGGCCCCATAAAACTGTGTTGAAATTCTTCAAACATTTTTAATATTTCTAATAAAATTCTTCAAATCTTTAGTAAACAAATATAAAATTATTTCAATATAAGAATTGTAGGCCTTGAATAAGATTCTAACACAAGAAGTTCCGGCATAAAAAAGGAAGACCCTCGAACCCTCGAAGCTATATTTTCCAAAACAAAATTGCAACCACGACAGTTGACGTGTATACGAGTCCTCTCCTCGTTAAATTTTCGAGAATTAAGTTTTATATTGTAGGAAATGAATATTTAGTACAAGATTCGTAACTAGGGTAATCGTTGCCGGTGGTTTTCTGAAATTTTAAGCCACCTTAACAACTCTTATTTTGGTTTATGCTGTCAGTCATTTATTTTAATTTTTGAGCTGTAAACATACGAGACTAATCAAACGGAGACTAAATTCACTTTTAGCACGAACCCGCCATCTTCTTATGAATGCTGCACCAGCTCAAGGTTCTGCGTGGTGAAATCTAAGATGGCGGCCACGAACATTTAAGCGAATGTCAAGTAAAAATGTGAGTAAAAGAAATTAATCACAAGGAGATTCGGAGATGTTCACTCCACTAAGGCCAAATGCCAAGTAAAAATATGAAGGGTCTGGAGAGTCTCTTCCTATAGCGGAACTTCCTGTTTACGTTTGCTAAACAGAGCATTTGATTCCCCAAATCGTTCCTCTATAATATCTCGTGTCAACAGGCCTGGCTATCTTTGAGAAAATGCAGCTATTGACAGCAATCCTCGATAACTCTTTCTTAAGAGCTTTAAGTCCTTCCTCGTTCAGCAGCCCAAACACACTTAAATTCACAAGTGCCGACATTCTAGCACACAGGCTGCGAAATAAAGTTTTAAACGTTAGTGTCATATTCCACATACCAGAAGTAAACATTGAAAATACATTGATGCAATTTTTAAAAAGTTGACAGTAATGGGTGTAACAGCGTAACGACAAACGGCGTACCAGATTTTTTCTATCCCGAAACATAAGAATCGGCGTAGCGAAATGTTTGTCGACCCGTAAACTTGACAAACAGTGCTTCGGGAGTAAATCCTCAAAATGTAAGAATATTTTACTGGTAAAAAAAATACTGACAATAAGAGTTCTCATAATCGGAGCTTCCATAGTGAAGATTACCAGCAAAAGCAAACGGGAGTAATAATGGCGTGGCCGAGAAAGTTTGAGTTTGCATAACTTAAACTTACGCTGACTTGCATCGATGTGCTTCTACGTTTGACCACGTTTTCAGTTTTCGTTTTAGAATGCTTGCAGTAACAAGTCAGTTCCCATTCTCAGTTTAGATCACCTGCCAAGTGTCCAGTCGAACGATATCATTTCTGTTCGATGCAAGTTGTATTCAAAATATTTTTCCAACTCACCATTGTAGGTTATTGAGTACTACATTCCTTGTCTCCATTGGATGAAGGGAACTTCCACAATTTCAGTATTTTTAGCAACATATGATTTCTTGTTAGTGAAAGCTTAATTTTTCACAAATGTTTTATGAAGGGTACAGATAAATGAGTAATTATTAGAACTTTATTATACTTTTCTCCCATCGAAGTCCATCAAACCGCACAATTGATCACGACGTGCCGACTGGTTTTATAGTATATATTTTTCCAAAATCAAGTAAACACAAAACTGTGTTGTTTTCACTGAAAAAGTTTTAAATTTTGGGGCGTAAAAAAATTTTTGTTACGCTGTTGGCCAAATTTTTCCAGACAAGAAATCTTGTTACGCCGATCCTCAACTTTTGGGGTAGAAAATAATCTGGTTATACCGATTCTCGTTACACCGATTACTAATAACCCAAAATATGTTTTCAAGCTGCCCCTTATACGAAAATTTGGAAAAAAAATTTACATGTAAACAGCTAAGAAAAACCAGGAGTAGTTCTTGTAAATTGTTTTGAGGTAGATGTGAAATGTAAAAGGTACAGACAACTGAAAATGGAAAATAAAATATGATAAAAAAAACCGAGTTCTGATCGCCTTTGTGTAATAAAAGAGAAAGAAATTTTTTAGATGAAATTCATCTTCGTCACTTTGCCGCGTAAAACCTTAGAAATTGGCTTTTTTCAGGGCCAGAATACAGATTAAATTTCTTAGAACCTGACATTGCGCAGAACCTAAAAAAAGGAATGCTTTTAAAGGACTCAAACTAGATTTTATACACTGAATTTGAGAAAATAAAGTACGCATAGTTAGCGTGCCTCGTTTCCATGTACACACTTTTAAGTATGTACTAAAATACACTTAAGCATACCTAATACACTCTATTTTAAAGAGCGTGTTACACTTTGGTTGAGTGGTCTTAAATACTTTGAGGATTTGAGTTTCAAATGGTCTCAAAACATTCTTAAACATGATCGTAGTATCGAATGTTCTTTGTTGTTTTCCATTCTAGCATAACAACCGGAAGTATAAACATGCTTTATTAATTAGCCGCCAAAGTGGCTGGCAAGCAAAAACATGATGATAAACGAGAAAGGTTTTTCATCCACACGTATAGCCGATGTAACATTGAAGGACACTAGACGAGAAGGAAATTGTTTTTCCATGATTTTGTACAATATCCAAAGAAAAGGTTCTTCGATTTTCCACAGACATCGAATGTTTTAAAATTTTGGGTATTTTTCAGCCTATATAAAAAAGAGTGTATATTTTATTCACGTCATTTATTCCTCATTTCCGTCATTAGTATCGTACGATACATTCCTCACATTCCTCAACTGTCAAACATGGAGCTATACTACCTATACTCACCCAAATGAGAGAGGTGATATACTGTAACAACGACTGAGACTCAGGTGCTGTAGGTGTTTCAGTTGTGCGAGCATCTCCAGTGTTCTGGCCGTGAGATAATTGCAGTCGCTACCCAAAAGGTTCGATAAACAGATAGATAAGTAACATTTATCCCTAGCTAAAGGTAAGACAATTAACTTTAAAAAATATTTAAGAAAAAGTGACAATATACTAATCCACAAGTAACATTGTGAACACTTTCAAATACTACTAACTCTAGAGTCAATAGAAACCATTCTAAATGACCACCTTTCAAATTTAAAGGTCTCTAAGAAGTCGTACTCGTAGTGAAATTAAGAGGTCCCTAAGAAATCGTACTCGTAGTCAAATTCAGACTCGTAGTCAAATCTAAGGTCTTTAGAAAGTCATAGTCATAGTCAAACTCGTACACGTAATCAAATTGATAGGTCGCTATTAACGAAAGAACGAGTGCAACATTTACAGTCAAACTAGGTCAAGCGTTTTGCCTTAGAATCAAGATTTGGTTTTGTTGTTCAAAGTTTGAATTCTTTCTTCATTAGAACTTCTCAAATTTGAATAACCAAAATTGATTGGAGTATCGAACGATCGTGGTCGTGAGTTGACCGTTGGAGAATTCCACGAAATGTTTTTGGCCAAGTTTACGAACCTGGAAACCCTGTCTCGATCTCAATTCCAGTGCGAGAATAGTTATCATCTGTATAAAAGAACCACAATGTCTCATCTATCAACCCAAGCCATGGAAAAAGCGGGCTGGACATGACTCGGGAGACGGTTGGGAGAAGACACGTGAAGGTTATTGTTCAGTAATCCAAGCAAATTTAATCATTCAAATCGAAGTTTGGTTTGAGAATCCGTTTTTCGATTTGAATTTGAGAATTTCGAATGAAGAATGAATTCAAATTTTGAACAACAAAACCAAATCTTGATTCTTTGGCAAACGCTTGACCTGGTTTGACAGCAAATCTTAACGAACCTTTAATGAAGACCTGTGTAAAAGTGTTTCCCTTACGTAACATACCAACTCACCTCAGATCCAGATGCGTAATCTGGGGACATTTCTTTACTAGTTTTTCTACAACTGAAATCATATCAGCAATGCAATAAGTCATGGGATTTGGGTATTTATTTGAAGCAAATCTCATTAAGTGTATTAAATTTTTAATCGTTGTCATTTTTTCTCATGCTACAATTTTGCATCCTCAATTTCTTTTATGCATCTTAATATATTTTGGAATGTATGTATTGATATTTGAGAAGAGAGAAAAACAATAAAAACACACTTTTCTGAACTTCTTTCCCCCAGTTCCTTCTGTTCTCCAATTCAATCATCAATTACAATCAGTTTACAAAACCACCCAGCCATCCGTTCGTACATTCATCCATCCTCTACCTATTACATATTTCTAACTTCTTTATTTCTTGCTTCTTTTCCCCTCATATCTTTTCTCTTTTTCCTTTCTTTCATCATTCTTTCTTTCCTTCCTTCTTCACTCTTCCTTCCGTGCTTTTTTCCCTGCTTTCTCTCCTTTCCTCTATCCTTGCTTCTTTCCGTCCTTCCTGGCTTCATCTCTTCCTGCCTTTATCCCTTCCTTCCTCCTTTCTTTTAATTCTTACTTCCTTCCTTCCCCTTCATTCCACCCTTCCTTCCTTCCTTCCTTTCTTCCTGCCTCCCTCCTTCCTTTCTCACCCTTCCTTCCTCCCCCTTCCTTCTTTTCTTCCTTCCTTCCTACCATCCATGCTGTCTTCATCCCTTCCTTCATCTGGGCTTGTTTCCTTCCTCCATCTCCCAAAGTAGATTCTCTCCAAAATGCGTTCCCTCGTTCATTTGTTCTCTCATTCAGTCCTTTTTCTCAATTCAAGTGCTTCTTTCCTTGTTTGTAATTCACTTACCATCATCTGTGAGGGTGTCTCGACATCCACTAAGGTTAAGCTGCCTGAGTTGTGGTAAATTCTGTACAATCTGTAAATATTAAAAGTTGATATCTTACTTTTTATAGGTTGAAAAGACAATCAATCAAGAGGAGAGAAAACAATATAAAAAACACAAGGCAATCCAAAAATCCTGAAAGGTCATCGTGATGGCGTTAAAACGTTCTATCTTACTTGTTTAATGGCTGCTGTACCAAGATTTGTCCAAGCAAGATTCAAATGTGTCAACCTGCAGATTTCACGATATACAGAAATTCTCATCTTTACAGTTCAAGTATTGAACACTCTTTCAGCTACACGTGGTATAAATATTTTTCTGTTGTTCAAAATATTAACTATATTTTTTCTCTCTACTATCATCTACGTACACTTGATGAAGTCTCTTTTAAAAACAGTTTGATTTAGATACGCTATATACATAAACATTGTTACTGTTATTATCAACGTTATCCTTATGTATTTTGTTTTATAGTTTGATACCTCAATATCACCTCAGATCTATTAGATACATGTAAAACCAACCCTTCCACTGGCAATTCAACAACAGAACTGAGCTGCGCATGCGCTAGTGGTTGAAAGGGAAATATGAACGCTGGTAGACGTATAGGATGTTTCTTTGAAGTCGCACGATTGAACATAGTTGGTGTAAAAAAGCATCATGAGCAACATTTTTCTTTTTCGTCGTTGTAAAGGTAGAAAGTTGAACTTTTTAGCTCCATTTTCTGGCCTGTACTTTCGTTAAGTTCGCTATAGCAGCAGATCTTGAACAAAATAATCTCAAATGTATTTTTTGAGTAATAGTTGAATCAATCTCATGACAAGTTTTGCACTAAATACGGCTTTTCTCCACAAAAAAAAAACGTTTAACTGCTTGAAACGTCAGATCCCATTTTCTTTACATTTCAATTTCTCCGCTTTAGTTCCACAACGCAAGTAAAACGCATGCCGAAAATATGCCTGCCGTAGTACTAAAACCCGTTCTAGTCATATATAAGTTCAGTTTAAAATTTTTTGACAGCTCTTGTCACTAACAGGAGCAATTTAAAAGTGCACAACTAAACTTAAGGTTGCCACGTAGATGTCGTAAATAAATCCTCCAAGGCATATGTACTAATATCTAATTTAACTTGTGTAAATCTAAATATCGAGCCTCTGAACCAGATTCAATAAAGAACTGCTACTACTAATAAAGCCCTAAGTCAACAGAGAATTGCCGAAAAGCACCGCTATGGCTTTGTTCAAGGCTGAAATCTGTTTTGCTTCTACAAGTACAGAGTTTCAAAGCTACGAACAAAAATTGCCGCAATAGCTTAGCAATAGCTTGGGCAATTCACGGAACGGTGAATCCATGGGTTTTTTCCAAAATGGACGCCTTTAACGCACATGATGCATATGACATAACTTTCACATTACCTTTTACAACCGCTGACCAAAGCCGCAATACCAGATGACGTCACACCAGGACACATGGCTAGATTGAGAACTTTCAAGAGCTTACATTCACTAATTGCCCTGCAATAAAATACTTGAAGATGACCTTTGTATGCTTTCTTGATTTTCTAAGAAATACGAAGTTCTTGCTAAAGGAGAAGATAAAGATTTTTGAAAATGTATATTAAACAGAAAACACCAGTCAATGACTTTATCTTAATCAGCTATGTTTTAAGTGGACATGAATTCGAAATCACAGACAGTAAGAAACTGAACGCCATGGCTGACTTATGTTTCATTTGATCAGCTGTGGTGCTCTTCTCATTATACTCGGTGGTTACTTCATTGTAAGGTGCTTCTTTCATAATATGCGATACTTGCGCGTTCACGTCTGGTGCATCTTTAAATTTGGTGACTTTCCTTAAATTCAACGAGTTTCTCTTTTATATCCAGTGCTCACGTCTTATTTCCGGTGCATGTATCTTTTTATTGTGTGGCTGACTTGGAGAAAGTAGCCTAATTAACTATAACAAATTCGAGCCAAAATAAAGATTTTGAGATGTGATGTGTGATGTGCTGACTGATTTCGCGTGCTGTGATTGGTTGATTCCAGGTCCGTAAGTAACCGTACGAACTTCTAGCTCTCGATCACTGATCTTTTCAAACCGGATTAATCAACAAAACCATACAACAAACATCTAATTAGCCTCTTTGGCTCGGTCCGTAGAGCAAGTTATGGATCCTTGTTTTTGGGCCATGAAAGGAAGAAAAAAACTCGGTCCATAACTTGCCATACGGACCTCGCACTCGCTAATAAGTGGTTTATATTTGGTGCTTTTTACATTCGGTGCTCCTGTTATTATATTCGATCGTATCAGTTTTATCTGCGAGTTTATGAGTAAAGATGGCGGGCTGCCGAACTCAGACCTTCTCTATCATGAGAACGAGGCACCGTGAAGACAAAGGAACACAATGTAACAGAAATCCAAAAGTAAAGACATGTGCACCGAATACAAGACATGCAAACCAAATATTAGGACGAAAGCACAGAATAGAAGGAAATGAGCGCCATATGTCATATGCACCAGTCATGATAGTGCAAGTACCGTTTATCATGAAATATGCACCTAATATAATGAAATAACCACCGAGTATAATGAGAAGAACACCACTGTTGATGAAATGAAATTTCATAAGTCAGTTATGGCGTTACACGGTAAGGTGTTTCCATATTAACTTTCATACAGCCAACAGGCCATACAGAGTTTTGATAAAGAAACAGCAAAAACACTTTAAAAAATGAGAACGAGTCACATTTAAACTGTTTATAAATAATTAGACAACTGTTGTCAATCAGTAAGTTAACAGACTACATCTGGAGTCGCATCGCTTACAACCAAACTGTAAATTCTTCTTTAATTAATACCATTTTTGCAACTCTTTACTGTAAGTGTTAAAGGGCGTTGTTGTTTTTGTGTTTTGGCAGATCTGATGCATGATCTTTTTTTCTAATTTGATGTAGTGAAGTAGTCACTTATGGAGTTATCAATCAAAATCGAAGCATATAGAAAGACGGAAATAAAGAAAGTAAGAAAGAAGAAAGGAAAAAAAAGAAACAAAGAAAAACAAGAAAGAAAGAAAGAAAGTAAGTAAGAAAGAAAGAAGGAAAGAAACAAAAAATGGAAAGGAAGTAAGAAACAAACAAACAAACGATGGAAGGAAAGAAAGAAAGAAAGAAAGAAAGAAAGGAAGGCTCTTACCTGAGAACACTTGATGACACATCACATGATTCGAGGCTCAGGTATCTTAATTTTTTGCTGCGCTGTAAGTATGATATAATTTTAAAGTTAGAAGGATGGCATGATTCAATGGTCTTGGCCACTCAACTATTGTTCCTAACAAATAAAGCGAAACAAAATTTCTATTTGAACAAGATTTGTTGTGGTAACTAAGTTCATACTAGTGTTTGCAATCTTGTTACCTTACACTGAGAAGGAATTCCCAAATGACAAAGAGGCTTACCCTCTCCTCCCTTATTGAGTTGGTTATGACTATGTACCATCATTAAACACAGCAGGCTGTCTCCATCAAAGTGACAAAGCGTAGCATCCATTTACCTTACACCCAGAAAGGTTTCACTGAGGACAGAGCCCTCCCCTCCCCTCCCCTGTAGGTTGACCGTGACTACGTACCATCAGTAAACAAAGTAGACTGTCTCCATCAAAGTGACAAAGCGAAGCGTCCATGTACCTTACACTGAGGAGCATTTCACTGCGGACATAAAAAAAACCCCACAGTTCATTACAGTCACTGTTTGGCCTTTTTTTTTAAATGAAACGCTGACTTGTAAGCCCTCTTTTGTCATTAGTTGTACGGAACTTTTGTACACCGTGCCAGCAGCAAAGGGCTGACGCAATAGTAGTATTAAAGGTGACTACAATCTCAGACGAAAACATTGGACAGTGGCTTCCTTTTCCCCCATACCCCCTGCCCAATGTTGTTTTGCAGGTTCG
>JAOBRG010346411.1:0-13935 GCA_027574985.1 Umimayanthus nakama | reverse complement strand
TGAAGTTGAAGTTGTTTGGTGCAGATCTTGTAGTTTATTTTCCAAGTTTTTTTAAGCAGTATTCTAGTCAATATCCATAATGCAGATACTAACTTCAACTAAAAATGAAGGCAAAACACACGTTAAGAGTTTAAATTAAGACTAAAGATTTGGCTAGCGATTAGTTGGCGTCATTATGCAGCTCTTGAGGCGTGTGAATAGAACGTTCGGGAGTGTGAGCGTGTGAAAAAGTGCTGAGGCGTGTGACACACGCTCAAGGCGTGTGTCTTGGTAGGTCTGAACGAGTATTTGAGTGTCAATAGTAGGAATGAGTACAACTTGACCTCTGAACTCATGTTGTGTAATGAACTTGTAAAGACTGGGGGCCCAGCCAGGGACCATGGAGCTATAGGTCTGGGTACACTCCAATAATTTGTTTGGATTGTTAGAAATAAACAAATTTCCTGTGATTTAGAAGTTTCAAAATTTTGCAGGGGGACACCTCCTTGGAACTTCCTAGATAGTTTGTGCATTGGCCGCTCCTTCACTAGCCCCAATAACCTGAAATATGTTCTGCAGTCTCTGCCTGTATCTTTAGACTACTATTTAGGACCCACCAAAAAAAAATTGGTTTATCATGCTATCCTGACCCTGATTTGAGGTGCCAAATTGGCTCCAAATACCACAGAAGCATGAATAATGACAGTAGCACACAGATCCAAAGATAAGTGGTGTGTTTCATTAATTTTCTGAATATTACATTGGTATAGTTTACCGTAGTTATATGTTGACTTAAATAACATCTCAATTGTAACCCAGTGCCCAAGGAAGAAATTTCATACTTTATTCACGTCCAACAGGCCTATCAATGAGCAAAATTGCAGGTGCGCCATATATCACCCACCTCGTTCAGCCGAGGCAGGTGATGTTTTTTCAGGTCCCCGATTTTGCAAAACAAAATAATTGTGTTCATAAAGGTTTATTTTAAATACTTATTTCGGATAATTTCTTAAAGTTATTCGGCTGTAGTATGATGTTTTTTAGAACCATAAATTTTCACAAGTAAAGTGCTTAACGAAAACGTATTTTTTGTTGAACGAGGAATTTGTATGGCGCATGAACGATTCCCATGCCATGCTGCCTGGAAATTAACACAGACCACTGATGCACGAAATCTTATCATGTGTATTTATTAACAAATTTTGCACGGACACAACAGAATTTGAAGAAATCAAATGCTTTTCATAGTTGTTCATTGATTTAGTTCAGAAGCGCTTGAAAAACATAATTCTTTCTAATATTGATCTTCGTCCAGCTCATTTTCGTCATCATGCTTCTGACTCTGTCAATATATCAATCTCGATTGACTCTCTTTGCTTCTTGGCTGGTGGTTTCGGCCCCTGATTCAACCAAAACATTCTTTCGTAATTTGCTCAAATAAATTTCCAGTGCTCGCTCCATGAGTGCTGCTCACTCCTCTAGAGATCGTCATTGGTCTTTCAGAGCAGCTATCTTGATCACTGCCTGACTTGTGCTCAACTGCTGATTGGACAGCATACGATTGTTCGACCGCAGAGTTTGAACGATACTAGTAAACTACTATAATTATAAACAAGACTAAATTAGTGACTTAATTATCTACACAAATTTTGTGCAACATTTCTCATATCTTACATACCAACATCCATATGCGAATTTCATAAAATGGCTGTTCGAACATATAATATTATTACCACAAACAAAAAGGTAGTGAAAGTTAATGTTAGGCGGGCAATTAATCACACGCCTCGTACTCTTCAGGCGGGTGATGAGACATGCACAGGCCATCGCCTGCCTCTCATTGATAGGCCGGGTCCAAATCTTGGGCTACATGTGGTAGCAACTTCTTTAGTGGTTCAAAAAACTGGTAGTGAGGTGAACGTTAGTGGGTTTGTCTTGTTTTATCCACTAACTTATTTTGAAATTTCATAGAACTAACTGAATTCTGGCATGTTTTCAGATAGTGAAGATGGTACTACGGTTGAGGTAGATGTTATACCATGTCCTGAGCAGCCATGCCAACTGAAAAAAGGGACAGAAGTTACCATGGAAGTTCGTTTCACACCAAGTTAGTGTTGTTAAATCAGGGATCAAAACTAACACGAGTGAGATAGCCCATAGCTCCCAAATTTCACCTTAGGCCAGTATGTTTCACAAAGCAAAGGACCATTATCAGGGTTGCCACAGTCCTTGAAAATCCTGGAAAGTCCTGAAATTGGCAAAAGAAAATTCCAGGTCCTTGTGTTTGGGTTGGGGTCCTCAAAAATCCTGGAACGAGCACAATTTTTCACCTTTAAATGCAATTAATAATCAAAATGAGTAATTTGTCACAACCAGACAAAAAACTTTCGAGGTAACAACATATGAGAACCAAAACAGGGACTTGGTTTTCCCCCAGAAGCAAGTCTTGTAAAGCTCATTGTTATTAAATTAATATTCAGAATAACAATTGAAGGCTGTTTTTGGTAAGGAAGGTCCTTGATTTTGCTTGAAAAGGTCCGACCTGTAAAGTCCTGGAAAGTGCTTGAATTGCAACTCTGCATAATGTTTCATGTCATTTTTATGTGATATGTACCAGTAGTTCAACATGATTGATAAATATACAATTGAGAATTCATTTGTTACTTAGTATTTGCTAATGAGGAGGGTTTAAGTGTAGTGGTACGTTACTGCAGATAGTTATCTTGAAAGAGAATTGAGAGCAGTTTGATGCATAAAACCAGAAAGTTCATGATTTTTTTGTAAAACTGGCTTGAAATTTACAGAAATCCAAGAAATTTCCCAAATAGAACTTGAATCAGAATAAATAAACAAACAAATTGATTAGCAGAAAGTATCTATTGGAAATGATTTCTAAAATTGTTGCAACAGTTACACAATTTAGTCTATGAATTTTATTGACAAGAAAAGAAAGTTTGCACTATAGACTGGTGTGATAATTCACAGGCCCTATTTTATGGGAAACTTTTTTTGGTCGAAATGTACTTTTATTTCATTTGAACCCATCAGTAGCTATTTGGGGCTCCAGTTGCGAAGAATTTACAGGCCCGTTGCTGGGTTTCATTGAAGGGGGTTCGGAGACATTAACGCTAGGGAGATTTGGTGGTATACTTCCCCGGAAAATTTTGAAAATCTCGGTGCTCTCTAATGACTTTTCCTGCATTCTGACCCATTATTATACCATTTTGGCTGACCACTTATCGCATAAACTGTGTAATTTTTGTTTCTAAATATTTAGTGTAAACCGGACTGTAAACTATGTTTATAAAAGTTCTGGTTTATTAACCGATTATTTCATTTTATCTATGCTTTGGGTCTGAGGGGACCCCTCGAACCCCCCTCCTACGGGCCTGAGTTAAATCAAGTTATTTTGCATATTATATAATAAAACAATGCTTTAAATCAATCAGTTTTATACAAGTAGCAAGATCAGGCACCTGACATATGATGCAATGGACAAGCCAAACATAACTTGTAAATTGGTTTGAAATGTTCTTCAATCTGTAATGTGTTACTCGACTAGGTAGCCAACGGTTATTGCTTTAGGAAGTCCTGAAGTTCAAGACAGCGATCAGTTAGAAACTTAAACTTGCCTCACATGTTGTCACAGCAGGGACACAATCTTGGCAAATCACCCCTGAATGTTTTGCAAAATTCAGATCTTAATGCACCATGGGATAAGAACAAGTTGGCAGGCAGGAAGCGGAGTCTGTGGGAGTGTTTATGTATAATTACAAAACATGTTTAATTGGAATTGAAAAGTGGGGAAAAACTTGATATGCTACACCTATTTCATTTTTTTTCAATGGGAAATGGAGTTTGGTTTCATGATTTTCCCAGCCTGTTAACAACACTTACCGGTAATGAGAAACAGTTGTCCTGAAATCTTAGGGGCTGTATTATTGATTGAAACATAATTTCATATCAATTTACCACTTTCTTTTTCATTTTAAGAGGTCAAAATCACAGAGCTAAAATCCGAAGTGCATGGAATCCTTGGTGGTATACCCGTTCCATTCCCTGTACCTCAGGCAGATGCATGTGTCAAACAGGGACTTGCTTGCCCCCTGACGAAGGGTGAAACTTACACTTTTAAAACGATACTACCAATCAAATCAGCGTATCCAGCTGTAAGTAATTAATTTTGTATTTGTAATAGTGTACAATCTAAACATTAGGCTGGTTTACTCTACAGACCATACATGCACTTGATATTTACAGTATGTGGAAATCTTGTGAACTGCAAAAGTTTTTACTGTCAAGTGCACTTCAGCTCTTTTATACTGCAATTGGATCCTGCTAACATCAAAGAAACTGTAGTGCTCTTCAAGTGCAGTTGAAACCAAACTTGAGTGCACACTTAAGCAATGCTTAATAATATGCAACTAGGCCAAGTCAACCTTGTTTGTTTTGCACTGGCTGTCAAGTGCATTGTAGTTGGTCTTTGTTGCTATTGAATCGTGCCAGTGTCCAAGAAGCAGAAGTGCTCGTCAAGTAAAGTTGAAACCACACTTGAGTGCAACAGCTCTTAACCAATTGTAACATGACCAAGGCAACCTTGTTTGGTGAAAGTGATTGACAGATTTTAAATAACAAGTGAAGACAAAGTGGCATGTGCTTTTTCAAGTGTGAACAAGACTTTTCTCAAGTGCACTGGAGGTTACTAACTGGTGTACTAGGAGTGCACTTAGAATTCTAGTGCGAACCAGCCTATTTTCATGATCAATGCATAAAATCGTTTTATATTGATGTTCCATGGAGCTGGAAGAAGACCACAATTTTTCCATGTGCATGTGGGAGTTCCAGCCATTTGTTTTGCGTTATTTATTACAGATTAAATCTTTCTAGCTGCCACTACAATAGAATGTCGTACTGGTCGTGCCTGCATTATTACAAGTATTGGTTTTTGCACTCATGCTAAGAAAACTCAACAGCAGCGACTGTCTATGAACAAATGAAAATGAAAGAGCGAAAAGCTGTGTAACTTTGGTTTCAAGAATGAGTTTTGAGGCCAGGCACTTAATAAAGGAATTACATCAGATAGTTTGGGGAATCTTACCTTTTCCCAAAACACATCAAATAAGTTTGGGAATCATAGTTTTTCATGAATGGAAATCCTGTGACAATAGTTAAACATACTTAAGGAAGCCTTGCAAGCATCTTGTTTTTTCCCACAAGAAACGGCAAATGTATGTTTTTTTTGGGGGGGGTGACATTTCTCTGTGACCGATGGGTTAATGCAATATTTTTGTTAAGAAATTTTGGACTTTGTAGAAACATCTTGGAAAGGGATATAAAATAACTTTTGCTTTAAATTTTTGTAGGATACATAAACAAATAGTAGTCTTGGGTCAGACATGAGGTTTAATTTGTGCACATTGAACCTTGTGTTTACTTACAATCTTGGTAGCAGTTAAAGGCAGCAGTATATGCAACTAATATATAAAAAATATGACAAAAAGGTTTGTTTACCAAAAAAACCGATTATTATTTATTTTTGACATTCCAGTGGATGGGGGGGGGGGGGGTCTCAGGAGAAATGTGAAATTGACATTTCTTGTGGGCAACATCAACTTGTGAGGCTTGCCTTAGTGATACTTATATCCTCTCCATTTCTTTTACAACATGCTGTTTACAGCAAATGTGGTTATTTTGGTGCAGTAACGGCAAAAAAAGCATCAGCTTCAGGATTAAATGTGCTTTGTCCCAGAACTTTAATCAAATTAAGCTTAAAGTAGAGTTTTTAATTTAACAAATGAAGGATTGCTGGCACCAATATAGACAACCCAACTAACGAAAGTTACTGGAATCTTGATGCTTGACGTATGTTTGTGCTGAACATATACAGCTATTTCAAAAAAGGTTGTCATAGTCAATAGTCTGATACTGGAACCGAAAAGGACTGTGGGGTTCAAGCAGCACAAATAATCTGTTACTGTTAGCATCGAATTTTCAAAAAAATAGAATGCAGGTTCAGCATATAATGGCACAGCAATGCAGAAACAGCCTTCGCTGGTGCATTATCACTCGTTAAGACTGTACCCATAGTTCATTTCGATTCCAGTATCGACTATTGACTATGACAACCTTTTTTGAAATAGCTGTATATTGGAAAGCCAAACTAGAATTGATTTTTTAAGAAAAATGAAAACTGCAACACTAATGCAAAGTTTATTTGTTTTCTCAGATTAAAGTGGATGTAAAGTGGGAAGCAAAAGATCAGAACGGCAAAGATGTGTTCTGTTGGGAAATCCCTACACAGATTGTTAGCTAAGGGTACAAGGAATTTGCTGAATCTAAACTTGGATGTGACATTTTTTTAAATAAAATACGTTTGAAAGACAATACAAAGTGTTTTAAAGAGTATTTTAAAATATCTTGTCGCAAGTACACTGCCTCCTCGATTATCCAAACAGACTGAACTCAAATTAAAGACTGGCTGTTCATATATGCAGAAAATTCGGATAATCGAGGATGACCTTTTGACTCATTTTCATGCCTTGTAAAGGGTAGTTTTTGGCACAAATGAGGAAAAAACCACGGCAGAAAAGAAATTACTTACATTTAACATTTTATATTTGACATTTATCTTGTTTTCACTTTGGTTAATCATACATCTGTTTGGTATAAAACAATACTGTTCCATGTATGGTGTTCGGATAATCGAGGTAAGGATAATCAAGGAAACACTGTACAATTTGTACACAGTAGTCATCGATGTGGGACTTGTTTCTTCGCTGAATAGTATATATGATAATGTTCAACACTAGTAAGTGAGCAAATTAAAATAAATAGATCAACTGTCACACATGTTGAATTTGTTGCTGTGAAGAACCCTTTTCTTAGCCAAGATTTGAGTGTCACAATGTAAACTAGATGTTTTGAACCCAGTTGTTTTAAATATAAACCGAGAATTTCATATATTGAATATAAGAATTGAAGTTGTCAGTGGCGATATTATAATATGGTTGTGTTAGAACTTTGACAACAATTTGGCACTTCCTATGGCCATTGGTATAGAGCATTTTCACCAATGCTCAAGAAACATAGACCGTGTGGCCCCACTCATGTATTTTAATCATGAAGGGGGTGGGGGGGGAGGTTTATACTTTATAGCAAAAAAACTTTTCTTTAAGAATTTGTCTTAGGCTGAGTTTGCAATCATTGCTGTGGACGTTAATTCAGGGTCCAGGCTCTTAACTTTGGTGAGCTTCATTTATTAGAACTCACACTTGGAAGTCTTGAAGTTTGTTAACATGATGCCCATGGGATAGATGTTTTAAAATAAATAATAACTAGAAGTTACCAAGGGTAAGTTAAGTGCTGCGAGAGTTTATCGTTCCCCCGTACTAAAGCACAAGGCAGCTTTAAATTTCAAATTTAAATTTAAATTTAATAGCTGCAAAGTTCAATAAATTCACCGTTTTGATTGAGATGCACAGCTTGAGATGTACATGTATACAAAGACATGTTAAAACGACATGAAGCTGGGCCGTCAGGCGCTAGAAGAGTGATAAGCAAGCTCGTGGCATTTTCAGACGCTGTGTTGACAGTTTCATGTTTTTTCGCATACTTCTGGATGAAACAACTGCAGAAACGTATTTCTTTAGTGCCGTTTTATTGTTTGGGCATCTAGCCCACTGTTTGGAAATATCAGGAAATAAGAAAAATTATTTTAAGAACAATTTGAGGTTGAATTCTCCAAAAAATAAGAAGACAAACCTCAGCCGAGAGTTACTGGTTCTTATTATAAAAAAGCATTTAATTTGCCAGCCATTCGCTAGCTGAAGGTCTGTATTTCTCGGGATACTTCTACATGCCTTGTAGTTGTACTTCTCCAACTGCCAAAGCACGCACGTGATGAAATTCTGACGCGGCCAGCACGTGGTAAATAATTTTTGATGTGCGGGGTGGACATATGGACGGCAGGGCCAGAGAGGCTGGAACCCGGAATTCCAATCGAGAAATTTTACGCTTACTGCGAGAATAGTGTTGCTGTCTCGCTTCGCTCGACAGCAATTATATCCTAACATTGTGAAATTTTTTAATTTGTAATATTGCACATACACGTGTTAATGTTTCATTTGCGAGTAAAAGATTGATGTAGTCCACTATAGGTATATCCTATATACATACTATTTGAATGTGATCAACAAAAAAATAAACCTGAAAAATGGAAAAATTTTTAACCTTAAAATCCATGCTTATCTCGATTAGATGCCTACCTTACCCCATTTATAATCGGGGTCCATGTATCTGATTATTAAATAAACGCAGTTGGCATCTAATTCAAAAAATAAAGTACCAAAACAAATCTGTGTTTTTGTGTCAGCAAACGTTTTACAAGTAAACCACATAAGCAGTAAATTATGCTTAATTTTGTTACTGTTGAATTGAAGTGATGAAAAATGCAATACCCAAAAGAATAACTGGCAATGGTTTTTTTCGCAATCCCCAAAAATGCCTTTTGCCAAAATTTCAGCCCTAAAAAATCTCTCCCTCCATCTACGCCCCCCCCCCCCTTCATTATACTATGTGGGGGGAGATCCCGGGAAACTGAGAACAAAAAAGAAACGTGATGGTCAAGTTAGTGTACCAAACAAAGAAGGTAATTAATATTCTGTTGTTGATGGCGGCCAAGACAAGTGAAAACGCTCTATAGCTTTGCACATATTGGGTCTACCAGCTGCCTTGAGTGCAAGATTCTCTGATCTACTTAAGCGTGATAGTATGTTCAACCTTGAAAGCTTGCAAGAAAAAACTTAATATACTAACTTAAGATGTTAAACAACTTAAAGCAGGTTTACATTTTCTCAAATTCTGAGAGGGGGGGGGGCATCAAATTTGCTATTCCTCTTTTACACCAGTGAGTTCCAAAGAGGACATTTTTTCTGCTTGTAGGCAACACTAGTGAATCCTGGTAGTTGGAATTTTGTCCCTATAAGTCTATTTTTAATTTATTTAGTATTTTTTCTCTTTAATACATAGCTCTTTAAAGCCCCTTTAGCAGAATACTGTACAGGTCATAAGAAGGTTGTTTCAATGTGAATAAAGGGGAAAGACAGCTCCATTAATCATGTTTTAAAAGCAAACATTCCTTTGACCCCTAAATGAAAACCAAGCCAAGCAAAAAAGAAGTCGGTAAGCATCCCCACTCAATCAATGAAATAGCCCTTTATGCAACTACTTTTGTCTATATAACTGATCTTTCAGATAAAGTGGCTGCAACAAGAATGCACTTTTATGTTTTCAGTCATTTGACCAACCAACATTGTTTTTTTTTAACCTGACCGAATAAGAGGGTCCAACACAGGCCTTTTCAATCCCACATCCTGCCACAATTTTACCTTTCATCCCGCCACCCGCTTCCTTTTAGAGTGCAATTTTGATCCTGCTCATGTTTTGTAATAGTACACTAAATTAATATAATGCTCTGATTTATTGATTTGGGTACTTTTTGTGATTGTTATATACTGGTGCAATCTTTCTCCTTCATTAGTCCATTTTATAAAAATGGCTTATGTCTATGACTGCTTATGTAGTCTTATCTCCTTGCCTGAGAAAGTCCTTAGTTACCGCTTCCCATCAAAGAAATTCCCAGCATCCCGCTTACCGCTGGCCTCTAGTCATCCTACATCCCGCTGCAAAATTTTGTTTCATCTGCATCCCGCCAGGTAAAAATGCATCATTCCTCATCCCGCCAAACATATGTTGGACCCTCTAATAACCGTTTTTTTAAAAAAGAATCATAACTATCCACTTCACAAACTTGCACCATCAGCACTGTCATTAATCTTTTTCAGTTTGTAGCATTGATCCCAATTTAATACTAAAAACAGGTTTCTTGAAATCTTCCATCCTACTCAACAAAAATAACAGAATTTGCGTTGGCAAAGTTCTCCAAAACAACTGTTTTTCAAACATTGACCAGGTTTCATGCGTGCACAAAACTGTGTGCCAAGGAAGTTTCAGAACGTGGGCATCATTGGTGCCATAGCTGGAATGGAAAGTGGCACATTCTTGCATAAATCACAAATCCAGTGACCTAAAATGGTATGAAGAGACAAAATCATTTGTCAGTAGGCAAAAGCTACAGAGATTTACATTTTTCAGACACAGCACTTGGAAAAGACTACAGATGAACTAGTGCACAAAGTAATTAATCTTGGAGTTTCCCAGTTTTGAATCAGTTGTTGAAATGTAATTCATAGCCAACAATCTTGACTGTTTTGAATAGTAGAAGTATTCAGGAAACAGTCAAAACACTGGAATCAAATAGAACAATGAATTCTAGACCAATTTGGGTATCAGAACTAAACTCATTTTGAGTAGCATATATGTGGAAGCTAATTACTGGATATATCAAGTTAGCAAAATCTAATGGAAGCGAAAAGAGGGGGGAAAGTGTGCCATCACGACACTGAAAAAGACAGATAATTTTTATCAGCTTTCTGTGTGACATGGTAAAAATGGTTACTAATTATCTTGTGTCAGTGTAAAGTACAGCTAATTTGTAAGGGTTCAATATGCACTAATACCCCAATGATCCACTCATAACCTTTTAAGCCCCATAACCTAACACTATGCAGTGTGTTGGTAAATAGACCAGTTTCGTATTCCCGGTAGCTGCTGATTACAATGACTATAGACTCGTCTTTACAGCACGAGCCTCGGCTTGATGTTAAATATTCACAAATACCGGCGAGGTCTGAATCTCCAACAATACACAGAGCTGTGAATAGCTCATATCCACTCTGGAATTCACGATTATTAAATGTCAGGTCGAGGCTCATGCTGTAAAAGCGAGTATATAGTCATTGTAGTCAGCGGCAACTGAGAATACGAAAGTGGTCAATTTCCTAAGGCAAGACCAATTTAATTTCTGGGAGCACGGATCCGACCGACCCTGTTTTTGCGGAAAGCAGAAAAAGATTTTTAAAAAATTGGCCCAAAAATTTCTAAACGCAAATAAATTGATTAATAGCCCAATTGTTCCTGTTCAAAGCTAATAAAAACAGTTCTATTATTAAACCAACTAGATTTGAAACCAAAAAGCAAACTGCAAATGTACCTCAAAGCGACCTGAACTCAGAAAACAGTGAATTGTAATCGAACGCTGTCCCAACAGTGAACAAGAACGAGAGAAGCAAATTATCTGATCCTCTGTCGTGTTAGTTTCACTTTCTAAATCGCACAGCGTGTTCGCTCTAAATCCACTATTTACCTACGGAAACGATTGCTTAAAAGTCTTAAAACATGTTAAAAATCAATTTTTCTACAAACAAGTTCACTTCTTTTAGAAGTAAACAATGTTTCTTGAAATAAAGTTTAAAATCAAATAATTACGGGGGTTCTGTATTTTTCTTTCAACTCACAGACTGCAGCCAGACTAAAAAGTTGACATAATAGCGCATTCCCATCATGCCATTCTAATTTTAATGCATAGCGTAATCACATAGTTAATTACAGTATGAAAAACTAACATTCTTATCACACTAAAGTCCTTGTAGCTCAATGGCCTAAAAGGGTTTTGCCTGGAGTTTACAGGGCCGCGGTTTCATGTCCACTCGGGGTACTCAGTTTTTTTAAAAGAGTTTATTTTGGTATTGCATGCGCACCAGGCCTCAACTGACCACTGTACTAAGACACATGGGCAAATTTAATAGCTTGCCTCAAACTACCAAGAAAAATCAATTTTAACCAAATTTTAATATGGATTTAACAATGCCTCAAATTACCAGAAAAAAAACAATTAACACAACCAGATCCCGACAAGACCAAAATCAGAAATTGTAATCCTCAACTTGGCTTCCTACGGGCTGAGTAAAAATAAATTAAAATAAAAATTAGGGTCCATTAACATGAACCCGGGTTGGCTGCTGACCCGAGTCAGGTTGCCACCCATGGTCCACCCTTTTCCAGTCAAACGCTTGTACAGTAATGAGCATTTGACTGGGAAGGGTGGACCCTAGCTGGTGTCCTGAACTGGTTTCGTTAAATGAGCCCAAGAGGCAGTTTGGAATCCTCAACTCTGCTCCCTATGGGCCGAGCAAAAATAGAAATGTTTTATGAATCCCGCACAATTTTTGTTTTGTTTCAAGATCACTTTAATTTCAACATACTGACACACAAGCTATAGATGCAGAGTTTGCCCTAATGAAAGTTTTTATTTTAAAAGATTCAAAGTTGGGGCTTTTTTTTATTTTCCTTTTTTTTCCTGACAGACTGGACCTTCAAATTTTGAAAAAATCCGTGCTCCTGGAAATTAAATTGTCTGACCTAAATTGTATCTCATTCTACAGTTTCCTTGTAAACCTGAGGTTGAGAGAATTTTGTTTTTCTCATCTTTGACACTGTACTGTGTATGATGAATTGGTTATAGATGCTGATAAACCAGCTGATACTGAAAGGGTTAGCTTTGTCTCTAAGCAGTACCTTCTGGTGGGCTTTCCATGGGTGGTTTGAGGCAGTACATGTGATATCCCCTGTCGCAGTCATCGCAGAACAACAGCTGGTCCTACAGCAAACACATCCATCGTAACAAACTCTAAATTATAACACCTGTAGCTCTAGCAAATGAATGCTTGTGTTTACTGAAGGGCCATAGCTAGTCTCACGCAGAAAAGGTAAATGCATCCCCCCCCCCTTTCCCTTAAACTTTGAGTCTGGCTATGCCCCTGTTTAAGGTTACTGTTCACCTTGGGCAGTGTTTTCAGTTTTACCTATGTAACTTTATTAATACACATTGGTTACCCACAAAACTATATGTCAATGGAAAGCTTTAAAATTTTTTGTTTGTAAACGAATGCAAGCTTCATGATTTAAACTAGCTCTTTCACTTCTAGATGTCAATGCGGCTGTCAGCTTCAATTTACGCCATTTGTATTTTGTTTATCAGTTTTAGTACCATTTGCTCTCTAACTCCATCCTGGTGATTTTTGATTGAAATCGTCTTAAATTTTATGCAGGCATTTGAAGAAAATTCTCGATTTGCAGCACACAAAACTGCACTGTTTGAGTCATAAAAAATTATTGGAGCGGAATTTCAAAATTCGCTAAGACCGTTTTCATCTTCAGCTATTATTTTATAAGCTTGCCAAATTTGACGACATGAGGCTAAAAACTGAGGGAGCATTGAACCTTTTCATTGTTGCAGTTTTAGCTAAAACATGTTTCGAGAAATTCACTCCTAAAGTATGCCGCACATCATACAATTTCACTTCCGGTAAAAACTCTTGTTCGACATATCTCGTAAACTATTAGGCATATTGAAAAACAATTTTTGTTACTAAAAGTTCATTTAATGTATATTTATATTCTGCAAAAATCTCAAGTTCGATGTTTTGAACCTTAAATATTTACTCAGTTTAGTTAACTGTAAGTGCTCACAAGGCAATAATTTTAAAACAATTTTCAAAGAGTGATACAGATGTTTGTTATTTTACAATCTTTTGTTCCAAACATTTCCTGTATCCTACAGCTAAGTCAAATGTTCAAGTTGTAATAAATGCATTAAGGTATAGCTGAGTAGAAACTCTAAAAATTATTTGAGTTGAAAACTTGCAGACTTGCAAATGAAGATTAATTGGGGTTAAAAATAATGTTCACAAAAATTTAATATGCCTAATTTTGTAGGCTGTTTTCCGTAGTCCCAAGTTTTTGCCTGCTGTTTTCAAGAAACAAAGCCCATGTATAATACCATTACGCGGTTGAGTGTTTCAGTCAATTGGAATGTCCTGTTTAGGCATCTACGGGTTTTTTAAAGGCAAGAAACAACCTTTCTTGGTGCATGTTGAGTAGACCAGCTTTGACCTTTTTTTGCTAATGAAAAAAAGTGCTATTAAGAAGCAAACAGTCTGGTTTACAAGCACAAGTGACAAAGTTAACACAACAATTTTACGGATTCATAAAAAAAAA
>JAOBRG010346400.1:0-10723 GCA_027574985.1 Umimayanthus nakama | reverse complement strand
AAAGTTTGGTTGTAGCCACCCAAACAGCTAAAAAAGACTAAGACTAAATACTCTCGCTTGACAATCGCTTTGCTAAATACCGCTAATCCATCCTTCCGGGGACCAACATATATGGACCACTTGGTAATTTGCTTTTGGTCCGCTGGGGTTAAACTGATCAATGTAACTGAATGGCCTTTCAGCATGTCACATGGAAAAGGCGCTGTATATATGCATCACTTTATTTTTTACTTTTAATCTCGCTTTGTTTGTCCGACCAGCGAGGGTGGTCTTTAGGTGACCAGTTCTAGTTTTAGATCGTCCGCGCAGCGCTATCGCAAACACCATAATTTAACGAACGACTTGACCGTGCATAACACGTAATGGATCTTCGTTTTTTCATTCCTTGTTTTCATGGCCTAAGCGCGATTGACCGAGCACTCGGCTATTGAATAAGAGGTATTTACATCAGTTTGGGAGTATAGTAAGTACTCTGTTTCTGGAGTAAACTGAAAAACAACGCGCTGTTAAGCCTCTCTGACGTAAGGATCGCCTTTTGGCTTTGTAACAGATTGTTTTGTCAAGGGATCTTGACAATTATATGGAAACACTTTTGCGATTGTTTCAAACAATCCTTAAGTCAAAATCTAACTGTTCGTCCCCGTGTTCTGTCTTTGCGTCCCGAATGCGTGACTAAAAACTCTGTGGCAGAGACTATTCTTACCTTAGAGACGACTATATGTAAACCAGGCAACCAGTTATTAGTTGTTTTCCTAAGTAGTCGAATGTAATTGGAAACGCTAAGCATACTTGTAACTTTTCCATTAACACAACTGACTTGCTAACGGCTGAAGAGTTCGCGCACTATTTTTACATTTCGTCAACACATATGCGTTTTTGTTTTAAAAACATAACTTTTTTATCGTTTTCAACAAAAATCACGTCCAGAAGGGGCGTTTTCGAATCGCTTCCACCCGTCTACACGAAAACGCTGTTTCCCCTTGAAAACGCTAAGAAGCGGGACAGAGCATGTGCAGCCGGGGAAAGACGCGCTATTGGTTCAAAAGAAAGAAGAAAGCGTGTTTTTTTTGTTTAAAATTTTCTTTTTACCAATTTAGTCCTTTCAAATTCCATGATTTTAGGATATGTATATTTTATATATTTTAGGTTTACAAATATAACAATGATATTACTGGCAATTGTATTGTCTCTATTACAAAATTGTTAACACTATTAACATTAAATACTTATCTACAACACTACTTAATACAACTGAAGAGAAAAATACATTTTTGATTTGTAATGAACACATCCGGCTTAGCGAATAAAAAAGGTATCTTGTCCTTATCGTTTCAGTTTAATGCTTTTCTTGATAACATGTTTTTAGGCCAGTTTCTTTCCTTTTAACGGTTCTTTTGTGTTTATATAACATTCGGGACACAAGAGCCTTTCAAACGAGAAAAAACAAAACACGACTACGTACTTACATGGTACAAAACTTGATGTTCGCCTCCTAGCTTAGTCGCGTCTTAATTTAGTCGCTACAAGAGCTAGACCAGGGACTTTGAGCTGTTCTTGTGTAAGATGCGTCTTACCTGTTCGTATAAATGGGCAAAAACATACATGCTAGTGTCTTAGCTCAGTAGCCGCAGGATCGTAACTAGACTCAAAATGTAGGGAGGGTGCTTGCACTCCCTGCCTGAAACTAGCTCACGGCGCCCCAGCTACAGTAATCACTGCATTGTTCTGAAAAAATACTCTTTAATTAACTTCTGATTCTGCCTGATGCTAGCTACGTCCTTGTGGTCCCGACTTAAGGAACCGGGTTTTGAGTTGGATGTGAAACCGCTCGAGTTAATGGATCGGTCTGTGTTTAACGAGAATGGTAAAGGGTTTTTACATGAGACGTGATTGCCTCACTTATTTTTGTGAAATGTGAAATGGGTAATTATTTCAACGTAAAACGTGATTCGAGCTGCTTCCTTGAGTCGTGATTTGACTGAACAACTTCTCAAAAAATGAGAGTTAAGTAGTTTAATTTTTGTAAACTGTGATTTTGGTTTATTTTCGCACGTGTTCTGTTTTCGCGGGATCCGGAATCACCCGCTCGTAAATGCGTGATCAACTGTGTAATACGGACTCCTCCAAATTGGAACCATTCTATTTAAACCTTTCAGGCGTATTGTGCTCCGACCTAACAGTGTTCAAGAGAGGAAAAGTAGAGTAAAAAAGAACTTATGACCTCGTCCGTGCAGTGTGCAACGAGCTGTGTCTGTTGATTGCTGTTCAATCGGCACTCAGCAACAATGTGGTAATGAACAAATGAAAGTTTTAGAAAGAAACTGTTTTCTACGTTATTAGTTGTTCATGTATTATGCCAAGTAAAAAGCAGCACAATCTTTTTAACAACATAACAACGTTGTGCGTGGAAGCACAAGGTGCAAGTAGCACCGTTTGGGAAGCAGGAAAAGATTGTCTTGACAAATACGGGCAGCAAGTAAGTAAAGACAATAACTCGAGGTTGTTGTCGTGATAGGAGAAATGGGCGACAATGATGGCAGTCGTGCGACTTTTACAGCCCTTGAGATGTTTGTGGAGAACAGTCGCAATATCTCAGTTCATAACTTCTGCTCGTGTAGAAGTGATTGATCACGAACTACTTACATAAGCTGGAAGGGCAGTGTTGTTCCTTCAAAACTTCGGCAAGGTGTACGAGTCATCTTCAGTACATCAGGAGCAAAAGTTCTACTCAGTCATTCAGTGTCAAAGTACAAAACTTTCATACAGTGTCGCACTTGAAGCATCCGATTTTTCTTTGCTGCAACATTCGCTCAGTCCTGCCTCTAATGCACGTGAGAAAATTTTTGTATCATTTATCCGGATCGAAAAACACCTCTCTACATTTAAAAGTTGAGGATGAGCAATGTAAATTCCTTTAGGCAATATCTAATTTTCGTGAAACGTGAAATGCTTTTTTTTTCGAGAAACGTGACTTGAGCTTTTATTTTTCGTGAAACGTGATCGGTACCCCCTCCCCCCCTTTATCACCCTGTTTAACGTAAGTCGTGTCTTATTTTGTCTCGTACAAACAGCCCTACTGTTACAGCTAGTATAAAAAACGACAACTTTTCAGGTCAAAAAGAAAAAAAAGAAGTGAAGAAGAAAAATTAACACATACCACGCATTAACAGGGAAAGTGCACTCAAAGAGATGCCCCACTCATGACGTTAGGCGAGCTGTGAATAAGAGCTGGAAGACTAGTTTTGAAAAAAAACTGTTATTTCTGCGTGGACGAATAAGACCGACGACAAATCCGAAACCCGGCTTGGGCCGGTATGTAAGACCATTTTCCTGAAATACATATGTAGATATTTATTTACTTATTTATTTACTTATTTATTTATTTATTCCATTCGCCACGACATACAATGACGAAAATACCAAGAAACAAAAAAAATAAAAGGAAAACATGTATACATACATAAATACTTACCTACTTACATACATACACTCTGAAATGCCATTTCACACCAATTTCTGTCAAAAATCTTCGGTAATTTGATTGCAAGTTTTGTTATTTCTTTCAGTTCTTCAGTTTTCGGGATTACAAAATTAAGTATTCTGCATTTCGTCAGTTTTTTTTGTAAGAGTTTGACAAAAACAATACAGCACAAGTCGAAATCACTATTTTTCCTATCCCGGTCGCACAATTGTAGGGGTTCGGGGTTTTCATGCAAAATTGGGACAATCCCTACGAAGTCGGGATGGTTTGACAGTCTGCAGCTCAGTCTTGTATTAATACCCCGTTACCCTGTTGTGTTAAGTTTAAAATAGTAAATTTAAAACTACAACAAGTAACTGTATGATGTTGTTTTCCAAGTAGCACGGTAACATATCACCACAGCAACAAAACGCACTGTTGCTGCATGACAATTCATATATGTGGAGTCGGGCGATCGCGAAGATTACTCCCCCCCCCCATTCCCCCTTGACATGGAGCCCTGTTTGGATTTTTTTCTCGAAATAGGCTCGGCTCGGTATCCAATCGGGTATGAGTCTGGCATGAATGGTAGTCCAGGATTCGACGAAGTATAAATACATTTATAATGAGTCGTGAAATTTTTAATAAAACGATCCAATAGATCTTTGGTGCGTGGTTCTTGATCAAGAGGTTGAAACCACGTCATCACCGATTGTTTTTTTTCTCACAACAGGAACAGATTTTCTTGAGTTTTTAACCAATCAGGACGTTTTCTGACAACAGCCTGTTTTCATTTTGACAGCGGTCTAGAAATAGAACGTTTTCATTGGCTAATAGCTAGAAAGCTTCTTTGCTGAATCAATATACCGTGCTGATTTGGAGGATCGCGATCGGTTCAAGAATCGGTTTTCATACCAGTTTATAATAATAGTGAGACTGTACTAGTGTTGGACTTTTCTAAATATGATAGTCTAACCTACCAGAGTCGAAGTTGAACTTTCAATCACCACCAGCTAGTTCAGACCATTGGGCCGCTCGATCGAGGGGGACGCGGCAGCGACATCGCACCAGGGTTCGCGCGCTTTCCCAGGTACTCGTGAATATTTCGATGTTTTCTTGTTGGTGCATTCATCTTGCTATAGAGTTAGATTATAAAAGAACAAGAAAGTGGTTTCGATTACGGGTTGATCTTAAATCATAGATTTTTGGCGGTCTGCCGTAGTGATTTTAAAAGCCTTAAAGCTCACTAAATAAAGGGGGTCGTTATACAGGTTTTACATAGTAGGCTGTGTATTTGTACGAGAAGCGTTTTGAGTTATTTTTTTAAAATCAAAATCAACTGTCAGCGAACACTTCAAAGTAGTACCCGATTAATACAGGAAGGTTTTAACTTGCTGGTGTTTCGGAAGCTGTCTGTTACAAGAAGGTGACTGTTTTGTGCGATTGGCTATTTTCATCGAGTGATAGATCACTGCTGATATGCATGCAAATTAGTTTTGTTAAATTGTTCTCAAGGTTCGGATACATAACATGATCATTTTAAAAGTTCAGTTCTTAAAAATTGAATTGAAAATATCCCCAAAACGGATGGATCATGCAGTTGATCATAACATAATTAATACACCTATGCAGACTGTAATTACTTGTTTGATTTTCCAGATTTTTTATTGTGGTGATCTGAAGTTCGAAATTCCACATGACCTTGTTTGGCCTGGGAGGTGGAGAGTTTCCGCACTGATCACTCTCTTGATAGTCATGTATTACCCACCAATTTAATGCTATTTCATAAAATGTTGCCATAGTCACTAACTAGTCGATACTGGAACCAAAAGGAACTGTGGGATTGAAGCAGCTCAAATAATTTGTTACTGTTATCACTGATTTTGTATAAAATTACTGACGCTTTATCACTCATTACAGTATGACTGTACCCCACATTTCTTTTCGGTTCCAGTATCGACAATTGACTATGACAACCTTTTTTGAAACAGCTGTATATGTACATTGTGTTTATACTGGTGTAATACATTGGCTTAACAGACCACCATTTCATATAACAAATTATAGAACATTTCTAGTTATTTTTTGCTTGCGTGCCGGTGCAATTTTTTTGCCACCCAGCCAAAAATCTATTGCAACTTTTCCAAACTTCCAGTGTAGGTTCTTGGATCAACTTTCAAGATATATTTTTTTTGACAATGCAGTCATGTTTTTATTCTTCATATTTGATATTTTTATGTTCTCTCATTTATTTTTTTGACAGAGGAAGCTTAAGACAAAATCTTCTGATTCAATCCTCTTGACAAAGAGATACAGCCATGGTAAAAACAAGAAAGATGGCATTATTGCATGGCATTTCTAACAGTAGAGTAACTAGATCAGCTGCAAAAAGTCAGGGAGTAAAGATGAGGATGAACCAAATCCTGAGAAAAACCACCAACAGTAACAACCACAGGAGGCAGATGAGGAAAGTTCAGATGTGTACGGGTACTGAAAGTCAGCTTAAATCCAAAAACCAGCTTTGCAAACCAAGTGTTTGTGTTGGTCAAGAGAAAGAGAAAGAACCTTTTTCAGAGCAGAGCATTCATAAGAAATTACTTTATGAGACAGCTTTACCAGAAGCTTATAAAGTCAGTCAAGAAATGCTTAGAGACAAAACAGTTCAAGAGGTCACTCATGCTGAAGATCATATGGCAGGAGATCAAGATGCATTGCATGGGAAGAATGTCGCACTCATTGGAACAGTTAGCCAAGATACATGTGTCATCCTTTGCAATACCCTCAAAGTGTTTGCTACAAAATCAGGAGATCAAAAGTCAAGTGTTGATGAAGAAAACTTGCGAGATAGTGTTAGTCTGGAGAAGAGTAGTGAAGATACAACCACAAAGATAAATGAAGATCTAGAGAAAGCCAGTCAAAAGACAGTTGATAATGACAAAGTTGTACAAGACATGGTCATACAAGAAACTGTCAATCAAAAGACTCTCAGTCAAGAGACAATACCAGTTGATGTTAATGCTGATAAGGAGGCAGGCACAGAATCTAATGAAGTAATGACAGAGGGTGTGAAGACAAGTGAAACTACAGGAGATGATGTTGTCCCACAAGGCATACCTGTTAAAGGTAGCAATACAACACAGTCCAGATCAGAAGGTGCCGCGGTATCTGAAAAGAATGTTGCTGCAAAAGAGATTGACGAGGTAGAGCCACTTCCAGATTATATCAGACAAGCAACATGTTCAATCTGCAAGAAAGAATTATCCAGTAGATATTCTTTAGAGGTGCATATGAAGGCAATACATAACCCAGCACCAAAGGAAAAGAAACCGACATTTGATTGTCCATTCTGTTTCAAAGTGTTGAGCAGTAGCTACACCTACAGAATACATATCAAGAAGTTCCACACAAAATACCAAGATGCCTCAGTTGAAACAGAAGATTTGGAAAGAAAGCATGGCCATGAAGTATCATACGAACATACCCTAGTAATCCGAAACAAGTATTCAGCAAGCAGCGAGTCAGAACCAAATGGTTCGCAGTCAAGAAGAGGAAGATGCAATGTTACCACTCAGACTAGCTCCTGCGATCATGACATGGGAGACTACAGCAATACAACTGAACTGAGGGACAGTAGTCAAGCAGACTCGACTCCCTCAACCAGTCTAAATGCAACTAACAAGCCTGGACAGAGGAAACAGAAAGCAAACTGCAAGACTGCCAAACAACTAAACAAAGAAGAGACAGTTATAAACAAGAAGACTGGAACTGTTATACTGAAGCATGCAAAGGTATATATATTTGTTTTTGTAAATTCTTGATTTCAATTAAATTTTAATTAGTTGATTTTCTTCCTAACTAGTTAGTTTTCTTCTAACTAGTTATTTTTAAACTACATGTTACTGTATCATAAACTTAAATAAAAAACAAATTTTCCTAGAATTGCTATCCCTAAGATTACCTATTACCCTTATCCTAACCCTTACACCCTCAAGTTTTGTTTCCTTTTTTACACCAAATACAATTGGTCCTTACCTGGGCTTGAAGACATCTGGATCACTAGTCCATTGCCTTAATCACTATTCCATTACCTTACCAACTGAGCTAGAGAGATTTTGATGCCAGAGTTTCAACTTTTTGGTGTACATTTAAGCGTTATTCAGATATTTAGCTAGTTAGAAAAATAGCCACTTAAAAAAATTATTTTGTTAGAAAAAGTGTATAAACTCATTAAAAACAAAAAATTAACTGAAAATAAAAATTAACTGCAATATATTCATTGAAAGTTAAAGTCTTGTATGTGCCAATATATCTAACCCTTTCACTTCCACTAAGCAAGCTTACCAACATCTGACTGATACAGTAGTCTTGTTGGAAATGGAGGAAGATTCCCAAGTTTTTGCAAAACTAAAAAGTTCATTGGTTAAATCTTTTAAGTGCAGTTCTTGGAGGTGATAGCCAATTAACAGCATTTCCCAAATTCTGAAATAATTATGTAGGTCAGTCCATTGCCAGTTTAAATATTTATTTCCACTTAGATAGCCCAGCATAATGAATGTGAGCAGAGGTGCAAGTGATGTTTCTTTTAATGGGAGCAGATAATGATATAATATTAAATATAGTAATCATGCTGGGGGCAAAATTTAATCATAACCCATTACAATTGTGAATTAGAAGTCTATATATAGTTTTCTTTGGGAACAAATTGTGATGATGAAGTTGAGCAAAATAATGGTTTTCAAAATTCTGTTAAAAATAACTTCTGATCAGTATTCTACATGTAGAAAGTTTTTTATTTATAAATGAGTTTTATTAGTATGTACACTTTTTGAAATATGAGTAATACCTACTCATTTTTGAAGCTCTCAGAAGTGCCCAGGGGGGCCAAATTTAGAGCAGAGCTTACAGGTACATAGAAATTCATGTTTTGCCAACACCAGCCACATTTAGATGTGATAGGCGAGCCTTTGATATGGCAGACACAGACAATTAGTGTTGGTATTTTTTTAGTGGCAAAATCATCAGGTGTTAGTACTGGTAATCCCTGATGGGACCGCGAGTCCCATTTGTACCTCAGTCTGAGTCTTCCCTTTGGTAGTCTTGCTTTTTTTTTGTTCTCTCCAAACACTGTTTATTTAAGATTCCCAATAAAGTTGACTAAACAAAACAAAACGAAGCAATAGATCCTCAAGAGTATAATTAATCACTTTCCCTGAAGGTTACACTGAAGCTAACAAACACTGGTTTGAGTGGTGAGGCACCTATTGATGGGGTTGGCGTCGATTGTCCCTTCTGTGATAAAGTGTGTGACTCCTTCACACAGTATCGAAACCACCTGAGAAGCCATGAAAGTAAGTCTTTCAAAGCAAAATATGAAAAATGTTTGTATGTACACCAATACTACTGTAGGATGATGCAATGATCAAAAGATCAATTGGTTGGTTGGCAGAAAATTTAGGAAATATCCTAATTTAATTACCTCATGACGGATCACTTAAAATTGCACTAAGTGTAACTGATCTCTGGCAGCAAATACAAAAACAAAAAAAAGATTACAAGTAACACATTTCTTTTTCCAAAACAAATCAAGAAATACCTCAGTTTTATTGAAACAAATGAATTGTCCAAACTCAGTCACCTTTGTTTAAACTATTGTCCTTATGTGTGTATGTTTTTGTTTGTGTGCTTTTGGCTCGTTTTAACGCCTACCTAAAATTGTCACAAAACAAGACTAGTGTCTAACTAGAAAACCTACAGTTTACTTAGACACAGTTATCTATATTTAGTTTTTTCTTGACTCACTAACTTTGTACAAATACTTGACCTAAATCTATAATGTTCTGTGATAAAGTTTTTGGTGGCAGCTTGGGTTGCAGAGGGGCCCGGGGTGGTTGGTGAGTTTGAAAACTGGAGGAGGGGTTACTTGGCTACCAAGGGAGAAGGGTTAGGGTTAAGATTAAGGTTAGGCGTGTTAATCTCACTAGATTTTTTAATAGTTTAATGTTTCGTATTGTACTTACATGTACTTTCTGCTGAACCTATCGTATATAGTCTCGTCGAATGATTGCTGCTAACTTCTGCCTCGGATTCTGTTAGCTCAGCCATTTGAATAACCTTTGTTTAGTTGCAACAAGGCACTTAAGGAGTTGAGTCAAGTGACTACAGACCACACATTTTTCGCCGTCATTGCCAACATCTGGTTCCCAGCGATACCCAATGACTCTTGTAATTTTCTTGTTAATGCTTTTAACTTAAACAAAAGTGCACAAGCAAGGATGAAAACTGCTGTCTCCGAGATTATGTCCGCACACACTTCACCCTTTTTTCGCACACTTGTTCTTACCCGCAAACATCAAAAGAGTAAAAAAATTGACCAATCGAATTGTGAAACGCTTTGATGTCACGTGTTCTTTTGCGCGGGAAACCTACTGACGACAGTCAAAAAGTCGAATAATGTTCGGTTTGAAAGTATCGTTCTGCTAGACTAGTAAACAAGCTTGCTTCTTCCCTTGTTGGTAAGTCATGTCATCCGATGTTCCAAGGTTTTGCTATTGTTCTTTTTGGTGAGTAAAGGACTAAAGACTCTCGGCTTGCCTTTGCAAGTCTAGTCTAGTCCTGAGAGCCGTGACCAACGAAATAGATTTTGTATCTCCAGGATTTTACTTTTAGACTGAACCAAAACTAGCTACTTTTATTAAAGTACTGCATAGGACAGTCAGTGGTTGACCTGAAATAAAACGGCCAGATTCTACGATCATTTTAACCGTAGCTTGTGGTTTTCTGTGCAAATTCACGCTTTACCTGTGGAATACAGTCAATCGGTCGAGTAAGAGAACTTTTTGTTTACCATTTCTATACAGTGTTTCTTCGAATTGAGTACATGCCTAGGACATTAAGGGTTACTCGAATGCGATAAGAAAACTTCATACTCGCTTCAGCCTTACACGAAGTTTCAGTTTTTATCTTTGTTTGTTGTTTGTATAATTCTCACTGGCTGAAGCAATTTAGTATCCCTTGTGCTTGTTTTTACGACAAGTCCGCTGAACTTGTAGCTTCATTTGCCCTTGTGTGTGTGTATGTATGTTTTCTGGCCAAAGGCAGATCCATCCTTAAAGTTTTCTTTACAGGGCCTTATTTTGACACTGAAATGGTATTAAAGGGCTACCATTCTTGGTTCTGTCCAGTACTTCCGTTCTGGATCTTCCAAGAAGCCTCCTTCTTTCCACTCATCCCTCAATCACAAGAGGTAGCAGATAGCCGTTACAA
>JAOBRG010346389.1:0-13935 GCA_027574985.1 Umimayanthus nakama | reverse complement strand
ATTTTAAACTGGTTTGAAAAAAATAAACTGGTTTAAAAACTTTAAACCAAAAAAAATTTTGAACCACAACATATACATATATCAGAGGTGCTACTTAATTGACCTCAAATATAACTAATACCATAAAATTATATGTCAGAACATATAAATTAAGATCATTCTACTGTTTATTCCACAAAATGATCAAAATCAAGCAATTTAGCTGCCACACACACACACACACTGTCTTGCTCTATATATCTAGATACATGTAAGTTTTATCTTGGGAGGTGCAAACTTTTTCCAAACAGCTGTATATAGTTAGAACTTATGTTTTATATTCATTTCAACAACTGTTTGCTATGGTTACACAAAAGTGTATTCTCAAGGCCAGTACACAGGTAAGCTGTAGTCTGCCTTTCTCCAGCTGTTGTACCACCTTTCCCAGCCAGCTGGTTTCCTTTTAGCTTGTGCTGTACCTGGTCTCCCAAGCAGAATACCCTATTTTCCCAGGCTTAAGAAACACACTATAAGTCACTTAGCAAAACCATCTGATCCCTATCTTACACGCTGTGAAGACAATAATTATAACTGGTCTTTCTAGGTTTCTGAACTAACCTGAAAACATACAACACTCCAAGAACAGACAAAACCACTTCCATATCACTTGCTGTCAATAGAGCTGTCAGATGCTACAAAAAAGTATAAAGTTACACAATTTAAGGATCAGTTCATCTCAACAAATTATAGAATCGTAAAATTGTGAGAAAATGTGGATGTTTGGGTTCAGTTCACTGGTTCTGATAATGACAAACCAAGAGCGACCAATCAATAGTGTTCATTTCCCCTGTCTAACATGTCTTGTAGCCCCACAAATGAAATATTATTTGGTTTAGTTTTAAAATGAAGGTTTATGTCTGTGTCTTGAAACAATAATGGACGATTTATTTGTGTTATTACTAAACTATAATTACAGGGCTAAAAATAACGGCAAGTCAATGGACAATGTCCGGGCTGACTGATGACTCGACTAAACAAAGCATTCCATTGCCAGTCATGTTGACGGGTTGTGCATGTTCCACTTTTTACAACTCTTTTATGTCTTTGAAAATAAACTGGTTTTTTGGGTTGATGTTGTCTAAACTTTTAGTTTCTTTTTCATAATGTTGACCATGTGTAAAACATGATTTCTGGCTGAGCTACCCCCAGTCTTCACCAAGCAAGGATGAGATGTCCTTAGTACAGTATTCTCTAAATTATGGAGAATTCAAATCAAATTAATGCAAAGTTACACAAAAACTCATGTGTAGGAGCAGTGAGATACATCTTCAGCCAGTAATAGATTGACAAACGACTTTTGAATTATACTTCAATTTGTGTAATACATTTGCTATATTTTCTCGCACAGCACATATACAGCACTAAGCTTGACTTCAAGTTATTGTTTGTGTGAACTGAAGTGTAACTCCAGTGTGGTCTATTGGAAGTCACTGTGGACCACAGAAAAACCAATCAAGACTTGTTATCGAACATAAAGTGCAACAGTGCACATACCTCAATAGAACTGTACAACTGCCTTGTGTAAGAATGTTCTATCAACAAAGCGGTGAATCGTAGAGACTGATTTACCAGCTCTCTCTTCCATGCCTGAAACAGAACATGAATAGGACCTAAGTTTAACTCCAAGAGTTAGGCAACTATGTACACTGTACAAGAAAGGTCAACACAGAGTTGCCTCGGATCATATTGATTTTTATGAAGGAAAGTATGAGGGGTTAAACTTGGAAAGAAGACAGCACCAAAATCAACTTTTTTACTAGTATAGTACAAAAAGAGGTCAAATTTGTTGACTACAGCCTCATTTTGACCAACCTACAATCATGGTCAATAATGTTGGGATGGACCCCTTCCCCCCACAGCAATGTTTAATAAATGCTATTAAACCGACAAGAAAAAAGCCTTTTTGTATGCAGTCAGAGTTTCCAACATTGAAAAGGGGGCCGGAGTGATCAAAGAATTGTTTTTATAATGTTTTATCATTTTCAATTCTAAACTTGTTTGAAGATTAGAAAGTATAGTTTTACGTCTTTCATTTAATGACTTCGTCCCAGCGACTATTGACCATGATTGTAGTTCCAGATCATTTGATCACCAGTACTGATGTAAATACATACTGCTTTCTGTGGTCCTTCTGTTTCCTCAAGTCTGTCATAAGTCAGCACCCATGAGAAACCTTCTACAGGTCTGGCCATAATACTGAGGAGTTCATCAAACCGGTCCAACACATCCACCCAGTGACTTAGTTCACACTATCGTATATCAAACAAATAAATTATGTTAACAAAATAAACAATACTAAACCAGGGTAAGGGTTGAGGATTTTGTCTGGACTACAAATTTTCGATTTAGCTTTGAAAGATAAAAATATTCCATAGTTCATAGTCCATATTCCAAGTTTCCATATAAATCCTAACTTGAAATCATTTGCCTACAAACTGACATTTTGTCCTACTTTTGATCATTTACTTGCCCTTAATTCACACCCTGTTAAACTAACATATATGCAACTCAACTAAGATTCATAATATCAATTATAAAAAATGACAATATGTTCCTCGCAATTATAAGCTGTCTAAACAGCATTATAAGGATCCAATATGTATTTAAAATATGTTTTTTAATTATATGCTACTAAATTATTCTTTACTGTTTGTAGTGTACTGCTGAACAAAGGTACGTAAACTAAAAAAACTGTTTGAAGTCGAGTGTATTTTTGTCTTCAATGATAGCGTTGCGACAAGTTTCCCCACCTGTTTGTTGTGTGCACTCTCTGTTCGGTGGGAATTTTAGACCGTAGCATAGAAAAGCCAACACAACAGACTTGTTTATCTTTTTATTCCTACATTTTGATTTGCTATTTTAACCCCAGTCATTCAATTTGTTTGTTTTTATTATAATTTGCTTGTATTTTGCTCGTAACAATGTCTGGTAAGGAAAACCATTGCAAGAATAACCAGGAAGAAAATTTTGTTCACCGCAGTTGAAAGGAAACCACTGAGCCAAGAACCAAATCAAAGCGCACAAAGTAAACTAGAATCTTTGAATTAAAGTTTTCAAACTAGATGGTGTGATCAAACTGGTTCAAGCAACTAAGAGGGATGGAGACTTATATACAACCAATTTCCCTCTGCGGGGGAGGCACAGGTATTCACAGTTACTCCAAACATCAGAAGATGGAGAGATTCATCAGCTCCCAGAGCTATTCCTCCTGGCCACTTTTTTAAAATGTTGAAGGTTCACATCTTTGGCACTCACATTAAAAGTATCATTAACCAATTACTCTTATCATTTTACCATCTACACCAAGGTGTTTATTAAATTTTTCTGACTTGGCGTGGTGCTTGTTCAGGAGAGACATTACTTTCCAATGGCATTTATTTAAAAAATATTTTGTTTCTTACATATAGTAGCAAGTAAATGTTAACAGAAAGAGAGCTAAGTGGAAGAGTGTTGAAGTATAATCACTTTGACCAGAAAAACACAATGATGTTAAGGCTTTAAAAGCAAAACAGACTTCGGAGGCTGGTCTAAGCAATTTCATACTGTTCTTGCTTTTTGATTATGTTTCTTGAATAAATTGGCAATGCAACATTTGTTTTAGCTCTCAAATGTGGCTTTTAATCAAGGGTAGTATCCAATCAAGCTAATATGGTGATGACAATTCTGAATATTTTCTGGGCCATACACTTCATGTAAAACTCCATACATGTAGTAACACTTGCATAGGAACCATACAGGGCATGTAGCCAAACACCAACAAACATTATACTAGTGGTTGATAATTCCCAAACCAATTCCAAAAGTAATCAACACTACTGACTCTTGTTGTGAAGATGCCGGTAAGTTTCCAGTAAGTGGGCTAGCTAGCAACTGTGAAGTCAAAAATTTACTGAATAAGATAATATTTCCTCACTTTCTACCATCAAGATTCCCAGGGTAGCTTAAGTTTCCAACATCCAGTACTACTGACAAATGATTTGATCTTGATACTCCAGACATGCTAAAGTCCGAGTGTGTATAACTAATTGTACATGGTACATTCTACATTACATACCTTGCCAAAATACCATGTGTTAATTCCCTTCAGTGCTTGAACAAGTTCTTCTTCGCTGGCTTCTTTCAACTGTTGTATTAATTGCTGGCACTCCGGTGCCTAAATTTTAAATAAAGTGGATCACAATAGCTTGATAAAATGCTGGTCAATAAACAAAATTAAGAAACTAAGCAGCTGCACATTTCATAAGTTGAACTACCACTTCTAACGCTTTCCATCAATCCATGACGTGAAATATACACGAAAACCATCCCATTTTTGATATAACAAGCCAACATACCAGTTCTGACTGACTCTTCCTCACTTTGCTACGGTCAATCTTCATTGTGCCTGGCCCCCCTCTTTGGCTGTAATTACAAGCTAACTTCTTTTTTTTAAACCATCTTCTAAAAGTGCGACGAGTTCCTTCCTACTCAGACGTAGTCAATGAAATCAGATCAGAATTTCAGATCGGTAACGTTGCAAGTTATTATTTATGGGAACACTTTTCCGCAGTGTAGAAAAACAAATCGCCCACAGCCTAACAATGAATTCGTCTGTGAGCCTTCCTTGGTAAGCTTCTCGGAATAACAACCAATAAGGTAATACTCCTTCACAATATGTAAGTCATTTTGTGAATCTCGTAATGATTCATCTATGTTCAATATGGCCGCCAACGTGAGGCAGCGTGCAACTGGCACTGACTTCAAAGCGAGGCTCTACTTATAGATACCCATCACGCTTTGCAGGCTGGACCACAGGCGGCCCGAGCTGGTAAAAGCATTAGTCTTAGCCTCTAATTCTCACGCTGTCACGATAAGCCACAAAAATCTCACGATTCTTCGAAAGCTCACTGTTTTTCTCTCATGTTCAAAAATTTATCATAGTTTATGCAATAATATTTATCGGGAACAAATTCCGCCAGAAATATTGTTAAAACTGATTCCATATAACCAGATGCATCTGGATGTTCTCAATCATAAACAGATAAAATCAGAATTCACCATTGACGATTACTAAGCAAATTGTTTAAATACTAAGACCACCAGAAAACTGTATATTTTGCATGATTTGTTTAATAAAATCTTAATTTATATTTTCATGTTCTGCACCAACAACAACCACCTTCATTTGCATAGCCCCGGAAAATGTAGAAAACGGTCGATCTCCAGATTTTTACTGAAATCTCCAGATATTTGGCCATTAGGGCTACCAATTCCAGATTTTCCAGTGTTTCAAAATTTAATTTCCAAATTGAAGTTAAAACCTACCTTTGTGTCGTGTATTTGATTTTTTTCCTTTTAAAAGATTTTGGTTCGTGTTTATCTCAGGGCCGTAACGAAGTATATTGGATCAGAGATCACCGGCAAAAATGGTCGGGATCAGGGATCGGAAGGCTGGGAACAGAAATCAAGCTCGGGGTGGAAGCGGAATCATGAATCATGAATCACGGCTAAAAAGTGAAAGAATCAAGAATCACATCATCTCGCAGGCCGTGAATCATGAATCATGGACAAAAAAAATGAATCTTGAATTTTTGTCTCATGATAACACAAATGAATCATAAATCATGAAGAAATTCTATAAATGAATCATGAATCCTTGGTCGAAAAATATCTGGGGATAACGAACTATCATACTGAAAAGATTCCGCTTCAACCCCCGATCAAGCGGGTGGGATCTGGGATCAAAAGAGAACTAAAAGAATACGGGGTCAGTTTTTCGAAATCTTTTTGGGTCAGAGACCAATTTTTGAAAAAAATTTGGGGGCTAAGGAACAAGCGTTTGTCTAAAACAACGGGATTAAAGCTATTAAGGCCCCGTCCACAGGGATACGATATTTTTGAATCCGCAATTTTTTCTTTCCGTATTCAAAAAAATCTCCGTCCACACGTAGCGTATTCAAATCGAATTTCCCCATCAACACGGCTCCGAATTTTTTTGAATCTGCAATTTTTTCTTTCCGGATACGGCTTTCGTCCACACGAATACGGTGAATTCGGAACTTTCCGCCATGTTGGCGAATGATTCATTGCTTGCTAAGAGACTGGACACTATTTTCTACGTCATCGTATTCAAAAAATACGAATTCGCCGTCCACACAGTACCGGATTCGTTGCGTATTTATTTTTTTCCACTCTGGAGAGCGTATTCAAAAAGTTCCGGATTCGCTGCCGAATTCGCCGTATTCGTGTGGACAAAAGCCTTATCCGGAAATAAAAAGTTGCGGATTCAAAAAAACTCAGAGCCGTGTAGACGGGGCCTAAAATATATCCGGTTACGACCCTGTTATCTGACACAATTTTGTCAACTTGCGGTTTCACCCACAGGCAGCCCATCTAATCTCGTTCCCAGATCTTGTTCTGGCGGTTTTTCCCCAGATCTCGTAACTCCCAAAACGAGATTTGGGGTCATCATTAAACCAAATCTAAAAGTTAGTGTAATTAGTATTGTAGTAGTTAACCAGGAGCGTAGCCAGGATTTCTTATGGGGGGGGGGGGGGGGTGCGTACCACAAGAATCGGGACCAAACAATTTAACCTTTTGAATGTTACGTTAATGCTAGTTCCGAAGACACACAGCACAGACTGACTAACCTTCGGTGCAACTATAAATGATACGGGAAACTTTTACGAGCGCCGAAGGTGCGAGGCGCTCGGGGTGGATGGGGCATGCCCTTCCCAGGAAAATTTTAAAATCTGAAAGCCTTGAAACCCAATTTCCAGCACTCTCGGGCCGATGGCTGTGTCAAAAAAGTTCCTAAAATTGATATTTTTCTTCTCAACTTTGCCTAAAAGAGCGTTGCCACCAGCTATAGTTTCGAATTAATTAAATTGATAATTGATAAAATTGATAATTATTGTCACATCCCTTTTAATGCTTGCAATGTCTACACACCGTTTTTTTGTCTTAACAAGGATCCGAATTTCAGAAAACTAAATAAAAGAGATATAACGTTCTGATATACATAGCAAAAAAAAATTGATTTGGATTTTTCTTCGTGGCGCAATTAGCGTTCAAACAGACTAAATTTTATTTCCGGATTCAAAATGACCGAGCGCAAAAACAACCCTCTATAAAACTGCATGTTTTAAGTGCTTGCCGTAGTGGTTCACTTTGATGAGAGTAAAAAACTGCACGAGGCCCTTTTCGCGGACGCCAGGGATAAAGGCTCACGTATATAGCCACTCAGATGGAAGTTCGTTTCAAAGGAGAGCCCAGCCTCATATAGTAGTTTCAGGTTTGGGTACTTGCAAAATGTTTTCTGAATCTCGGATGTTGGGAAATTTGCGACCAGAGAACAAATCGGGCATCCATTGTGTTATCCGGTTTTAGGAAAAAGATAATATATGCCACACTTGCATTAACTTGTGAAGAGACTAAGGTGAATCAATCCCGCTTGGTGGGTTCACTTTATTATGTTTAGTTTATGGGAGTGTGTAAGACTGAATTATAGATTCCAACGGGAAACCGAAGAAATCAAGGTATTTTAGTGATGACTGAAGTCGGGTTTTCAGTGTCAATCTAAATAACAAGACTCAATGAAACCGCGAGACTAAAAGACCACGTTTAAACTATACATGCGATCTTTTGCTATAGATCACACCGTTTTTCATGCGGGTAAGGCGCAGCCAAGCGCCATGACACGGCATCTCTATGGGCTACACCCTAACAAATTTACCTCCATTTCTAAGATTATAGTAAGGATATATTGTTTTAAAAATTCAGTTACTTTTTGACACAATTTATATGGGATATGGTTGAAAAATACTTCCAATGCGCGTTTAGTTGTCTCTAGCAGCAACTCTCCTACAATTTCACGTGGGTTTCTTATAAGCTCTTATAAATTTGTTCCTTGTTACCTTTGGCATCGTAGCTAGGCTGCAACCTTTACTTCTCATTCGGCAGGAGTAGTTGTGTTTTGTTCCCCTTGTGAAACTTGTCTCATTCAAATTAGGAAATTTGGTTTTAAAGGTGAAGACTGCAACACTTCTGCTAAATCCTCTCGTCCCACGTTTTCACTGGCTAGAGCTTCCATAAGTACCCGAGTCGTTGCTTCAGAACCTTTCATCCTCTGCCACTGCAGCAACATCTGGTAGCAGATCTCCGCCAAATCTTGCTCTTTGTGTTCAACTTGTTCGAGGTCTGGCTCCGTTAGGCAGAGGGCTCGCCCCAGCCATTTCCAGTTAGACTTTCCAAGTCTCAGTGCAACGATAGATAGGACCTCTGGCGTTGGCACGGTGACAATGACTGAAAAATAATAGTAACGATCCGAACAGTCATTACATTTGACAAAAGTGACTACCTATGAGCACTTCAAGAAGAAATGAGGCTTGACTTAAAACTATATTAAATCAGTTGAATACTTGAATTGATAGGAAATGAACAGGAGGTTAAGTACTAAGTACTACTTAATTTAAGTATTAAATATCAAGTATTAAGCACTAAGTATTTAGTATTAACTGTTAAGTAGTAAGTATTAAATATTAAATACAAGGTATTTACAGAACCAAAATGTTAACTTCTGCAGCTTAATTAAGACAGAAATAAAGGCAAAAAAAACCTATGAGCACTCGAATGGTCATGTACAAAAAAAAAAGAATAACAGTGTACAGCGTCAACAACAGCCACAAAACACTAACATCTAAAATATTTTCGAATCAGGTAATTTTGAAAGAAAGCAGTGTGGCAAAACAAAACATAAGATCGTTGTGGATACGATGATAGATAGATAGATAACCTTTATTTAAAAATAACATCCACTTCAGCGTAGTCCCGTCAGACGCCTATGTATCATAGCCATAGGCGGCCTGTTATCAATGGGAGCCCTGAATTAAGGTCTACTACAAATAGATACTTACTTTCCTGAAGCGACAACAACAAAAACAAAACAAGGTCGGCAATGAGAAAAAGCAGTAGCATGCTGCAGTGTTAATGGATACAGCAAAAAAGGGTACAAGAACTAGATAAAAACTAGAGAAGAAATCCCTAAAACGTAACAAGTAGTAAAGAAGCGATAAGGTATTGAAACAAGAACTCTGAGAAGTAGAACGTAAAATAACATTGATAAAAATGAAATAGAACAATTTGAAAAAGAGAGAGAAAGGAGAACATACATACCCTTTCTCGGAAACAACATATGAACTGGAACGGGAGCATTCTCCTTTGGACACGTCATGTACGCCTCTTCTTTAGGGCACTGCCCCTCGATACAGTTTCCGGAGAATCTGTGGGCTGCTTCCATGCTGCCTTTCTGCATACACTGTGGGCAAACAAACCACATCTCGTAGCTCACCCCAGGCCACTCGGCTATCACTTCGCGAGTTTCTCGCACCAGTCGCAGCAACAGTTTCCACAGTTCATCAGTATGAGCTCCCATAACACTCAGATCGATTGTTTTTCGATCCACCGATCGTTGGAGCACAAAATGGGAGTTCTGGACATGAGCTATCATCCCACAGCGCCAGTGTCGAATGCTGTTGATGTCAGTGACGCACTTGTGAAGACGAATGGAAATCTTCTCGTACATGGTTGATGGTGACCTTAGAAGAAATTCGAACTCGAAGGTGAAGCGATATGGATGTTGTTCATGAAAAAGGTTGGCTTCAAAAGGTGGATCTTCTTTAAGGAACCATGGAAACCGCCAGCTTGTCACCTCACCGCCCGCCGTCATCGGGTAACATAAATCAAATTGGGTTAACAACTCAGTCATGGCGGTAAACATTTCCGGTGCTAGATTCATCTGATCCCACAAGCCCTGCAGGAGTGGCCGGGACATTATTCCTCTTTCCAACAGATCCTGCTTTGCTTGATTCAGTGACACTTTGGTAAACTTCTGCTTCAAGAACGCTAGATCAGTCTCAGTTATCTTCTGTTCAATATGTTCTGAAAATATTGCTTTTAGCAAGCAAATGAGGTGTTCTTGTTGGTGGAAAACAAACTCTGAGATGGCTTGGTTGTGCTCGAACCATAGTAACTCGCCAATGGAGTGAAAGAACGACAAAACGTCTGCTAGAGGCGTTTCCGGATAACAAACTAGAGTGTTGGACAGTTTACGTGTTACTTGTTGCTTCAAGGGAAAATTAACAGCAAGTTGTAGCTCACAAGGGGCTGTGCTTGATCTTGGTCGATTGCCTTTCTCTTTTGTACTCCCTGTTTCTCTGTGATCGACTTGAGAACTGGTGTCCGTAGGCCAATGACTTTTACTACTGTTCTGAAACCTCCGACCGTCAGTACAACTTTCCTCTCTCTTGGCTGTAGTCGAAGAAGTAACTAGGGAAGAGGTGCTTGCTTCACCTTGATGTGGTTCTTCTCTTTCCCGCGTGGTGCTAGTATCAGCTCCTCCTGACACGGTTTTACAGCGCGAGAAAACTCGGTCTGTACGTTTGGAATCGTTCTCACTCTGGTTTTTACCATGCATCTCAAGAACATCTGTCAGAGTCAGAAACTTCTTGTCGTTATTGCTGGAAACAGAACGATTTACACTGTTCAACAGACCCTGCCACGATGCAGGGATGACCTTTCCTTGTTGACGTGCAGCACTCAGGAGTTCTTTCCTTAATTCATCGAAGTTCTGAAACGTTTTAGATGACACCACATGCATTGTTTTTGGAAGAACTAAACGAGTTGTCAAAGATGCGCGAAGGCGAGAAGAGTGGGATTCTCCAAGATTACTTTCTAATCCTTCGATTGCTTCTTTCAGTTCTTCTACTTCCAGGTTTTCTTTGAGCATCATCTCTTTAACGATCTCGTCTGCCTTGTTTTGCGCTTCGCCCTTGGAGCATCTGTCGATGTTGGTCCCAACCAGTTTCACCGTTGCTCCGGGAGCTCGAGCCTGCATAACACTGAGCCAGCTGCCCACATGTTTCTCGTATTCAGACATCTGGTATGTTGCAAGGTTGACAACCAGTACAATGATGGCGGACTTGTCCAGGAAAAAGTGATGGACCATCTCATACCACTTGTGTCCACCAAAGTCATAAAGTTGGATGTTCAAGTCTGGTTGTGGTGTCCATGATGTTAAGCGATCTAGGACAATAGTTCTCTCTCTTTCATCGGCAAGTATGGGACAGCCCTTTGTGAGAGAGCAGGCAAGGCTTGTCTTCCCTGCGGCAATGCTACCAGTGAAGATAACCTTCTGGTATAAACCCCTGCGCTTCTTTGTGTCCTTAAGATAGTTAAACACAGCTTGCACGCCACGCTGACATACGGAATGAGGTGGCCCCTCCATCGGATTGTCGTTAAGATAAATGAATAATAAGTTTCGTAGACGGGTTAAGTCAGTGGGTAAGTTAGTCAGATTGTTTTCGTTCAAACACAACCAACGCAGCTGTTGTAATGAACAGATAGATTCGGGAAACTTTTCCAGACCACAGTTTCCGAGATCTAGGAATCTCAAATTTTGTAGCTTGCGGATGTCATCGTTAACACTTAAGACACTGTTGCCACTCAAATCAATTGTTTCTAAGCTTGCAATATCACACATAACCTTTGGGAACTGTTCCAACTGATTTTTCTCCAACCAAAGTTCTTTCAGTTGACCTAAGTTCACGATGGAGGGTGGAATTGTCTTGATACGGTTCTTGGCAATGTCCAAGCGTTCGATGCTTGTCAGACAACATACAGTTTCTGGAAACTCTTCGAGCAAGTTACCTTCGAGATCGAGATTTCTCAGTTGAGTTAAATGTGACAAATTTAACGTGAAGTTCTTCAAACGGTTGTAGGAAATGTCCAGTTCTTTAACATTGTAAAGTCTTTCCAAAAATCCTGGTGCAACTGTTAGGTTATTGTGCTTGAGGCTGAGTTCTTGTAACTGTTTCAGTTCCCCAATGCTATCAGGTACGCTGCTCAAAGAATTACTGGCCAACTTTAATACTTCGAGATTCGCCAGTTTTCCAAGGTGTTTAATCTCTGTATCTTTCAAAGAGTTAGACTCAAGGTTTAAACGCTTTAACTGTTTCAGCTTACCCAAATCCTTGGGCAGTTCAGTTATAGAGTTGATAGATAAGTCTAGTTCTCGGAGGTTTTCAATGTCACAAATAGAGTTTTGAAAATTCTTGAGATCATTTACTCTAAGTTTTAACATTCTAAGATGTTTCAAGTTTTTCACATCCTCTGGTAGCGACGCAATATTTGTGTGGCATACGAATAGTTCCTCAATTTGTGTCAGTTGTGTGACAGCCCATGGAAACAAATCTATGTCACTGGTGTTCAGCTCAAGCAGTAATCTTCCTTCTGCGTTCTTCCTGATCTGGCTTCGATAGTACTTCAGATCATCGTCTGCCTCTGTGATTTCTCCCATGCCGACTTGCTGGGGTAAAGATGACATTTGTGGTATCTGCAATTAAGAGCCAACAATGTCATTTGCTGTCCTTGTTTTTTTCCCACCATGTTCTGGTTAATGCAAAAAGAGGTTAAACTTTACTACTAGATTTAATCGATTTCGTTCCCAACATGTTGCGAAGTAATCAGAATTCTTGTGCAGCGGCGGACAAGATTATTATCGCCTCGTATTTTCCAAAAACATTTTACACAATACCTACAACCTCACAGATCACGTGCTAAGTTATTTAAACAAAAGAAAATTTTGATTTATTGACTTTGAGACTAAGAATTGCACTAATTCTGAAAAACATTTATAAGCAAAAAAAATCAAAAAAGTCAAAAACTGACAAAACATGGCGTCGAAACTTGGGTTGCCATGGCAACATGTGATACTTTTGACAAACATTTTTCCAGAAACTTGATTTCCAATAAATTTTCGTAAAAGTTGCAATATTTGGTAAGTATTGCTTAAGGTTACCGTTCACCTTGAGCGATGTTTTCAGTTTTGCGTATACAGCTATTTCAAAAAAGGTTGTCATAGTCAATAGTCGATACTGGAACCGAAAGGAACTATGGGTACAGTCTTAACGAGTGATAATGCACCAGCGAAGGTTGTTTCTGCATTGCTGTAACGATATCTGATCCTTGATCTAACATCACGTGATAATGAGTCTCCCTGTGGAATTGCAGTGAAGAGCTTAGAAGAGAACAAGGAGTCTTACACGAAACTTGTGTGTGTGTTTACGATTGATCTTAGAGAACATTACATGGTGTCAGAAGTTACGAACCTGTATTTTCTCGCTGAGATTTAACCCACCGACTCGTGTGTGTCAGTATGGCTACAAGTACCAATAGTAGCAGTGCGCCCCCAAGTCAAAACGCGGGTTCAAGTTTCCCAACATTTCTCCACTCCAATATTTCGGAACACTGCAAGACAACTTACTTAGAGACCGCGTGGTCCTAGGAATACGAGAGAATAGTACCAGAAAGAAATTATTGGCTGAGAGTAAACTCACACTAGAGAAATGTATCAGTATTTGCAGAGCTAACGAAACGACGAGCAAACAACTTAAAGAAATAGCTAGTGAAGAAGTGAATGCCATAAATTCCGCACACCGCCCATCGCGTTCCACAGGCAACGCACCATCACAACGCACCGCTGCCACAGGCGTCCCACGAAATAAAGGCTCTGGCCCGGGACAACAGCGCGAAAGTCACATTAAATGCAAATTTTGCCTAAAAACTCACGAAAAAAAGAAAGAAGCGTGTTTTGCGTGGAACAAATCTTGTAGCACTTGTGGAATTTCCAATCATTTCTCGGGGTCATCGGTATGCAGCGGTAAGAAGAAGACAGGGAGAGGGGTAGTTCACACAGTAGAAGAGTTTAGCGACGAGGATGATTTTTTCTTTCATATCGAGTCACCCAACACTGTCCACCGCAAAATGTTTGCAAGTATGCAGCTAAGAGATGAACAGATTAAGTTTCAGCTAGACTGTGGGGCAACAGTCAACATTCTTCCCCTTGACAATTACCAACAG
>JAOBRG010346379.1:0-13936 GCA_027574985.1 Umimayanthus nakama | reverse complement strand
ATGCATATCAATACCTTTTGTGTTTTGTGCAGGGTCGAGGACAACGAACAAAAGAAATACAGAACAAAAACATGTAAGTTTCATAACCAGTTCGCTCTATAAACTATGATTTGTTCTAGAAAGCTGTACTTGTTACATGCCCAGAGAAGTTGTTTACATCGACTAACATGTGTGGATGTGACGTGATTATCTCATCAAATAAACGGTTCTTGAAATTCAATGCAGAAGGGGCTGGCTCCGCATTGGGTTCGTCGCGACTGCTTCTTTGTTGTTGTAAAAATAGTTGTCAACAGAAGTCTAAACTTAGTCCATGAATAGGTGAATGGACACCGACGATAAACAAAGGCGAGTGCAGCAACCACTTGCTTGTCTTGAATGGATGAAACAACTCCTGCAACATTAATTCTAGTTCATCTGACGTCATTGGATGTTGTCAAATAATTATAATTTACTTCCGTTTAATTTACAAAATAGCACAATTTATTTATTGTAAAGGCTTTTTATTCAGCTCACGACAACTTTGCAAATAAAATTATGGTGTTTCGGTTTCGGTAATGAACGGAATGAAGCATAAAAACGTACAAGAACAAATCTGATACTTTGCTTAGCGATGTTTAAAAAGCAATAGGTCAAGAGAGAAATTACCCCAAGTTGATTTACACATGCAACAACAAAATTCCTTCACGAAGTCAGATATATTTAGCCTCAAGCAATATAAATAAAAGGTAAGGTATGGCTTCACTGCATCTTGTCACTCATAAAAACATATTTTATTCTCTTACAAATCACTCAATCACACGCAGTATTGCTAACTAAGGTGTTATGAACTTGATTGTGAGCCGGTGAGCGATTCACATTATTGTGTGGCTTGCAGTTTTAAATCTCAATTGGTTGTTTGTAGTCTCCTAAACATACATGATTGTTCTTCGAATATCAAGAAATGCATCCATCAATGTTAAGTCAAAAGGGGTAGGGGGAGTGAGTAGGCGAGGCAACTATGAACAGCTACACCCTTACTTTTAATGAATATATACTTTATAAGAATATTGAGGTTGAAATTGGCCAAACTTTAAGAATGTTTTAAGAATCATGCGTAGGCTCACATTACTGATTACATATGTTGCAATTGCACTCTAATCCCAAATGGCAAAGCCAACCACGAGAAAAAAACATAATAAGCTGTGTAAGCATACTGTATTGCATGTCCATAGAACTCTTGCCCAATCCATACCATTGGCAATGACAGTTCGGCAAACGGAACATGTAATAAATGCAGAACTGTACAAAACGTAATAACAAAACTTCTAATTACTAATAATATTGGTAGGAATATTTTCAGCCTGAAAAAGGCCAAAAAAAGCAGCTATCCAGCCACGGTCTGAAAAACAATGTTCTCATAGAGTGTAAACTACAAATATTAGCCAAACTTTGTCAAGCACCTAGCAATGAGGTAAGCAAGAATGCCCCACATCCGCCAGCTTTCCTCCCCCATACCTACTGATACAGTGTTGCACTGCGGTAAGGGTAGGTAACTATTTTCTGATGTGGTAGCTTCTGTTGCTTATTTTGTTAATAAAATTATATAGTTTAAGTGTAATATAGCATTTAGCATTTATTCTACATCGATAAGCTCATATCGTTTTCTCTCATAACAAACTTTAATTCTGCTTAATTACGGGAGAGCGGAAAAACAAAGTGGAGTTGACCCATTGTACCTGTGAAAAAATTGCGGCTCTCTCAATCATTTTCTTTTTTTTTTAAAGATAATAACAGTAATAGCGATAATGGCATCAACAACAATAACAATAACAATAATAATAATAATAATAAAAATGATACGTGCTAGTAGCATAAAAACATTTATTTTTAGCCCTCGTTTTGGATATTCATTATATATTAAACAGTTTAGGCCTAGAATATAAAGAGATTGTAATGTTTATGATAAATACAACAATCATAATAACTGTATTATTTTTATTGTTATGCCACACCAAAAAGAGTCATGGTAATCGATTACTAATGAAAAGTGCTATATGAAGCAGTTTTAACAGATTGTTGAGAGCTTTTGTTGTACATAGAGGAGTTAACAGGACTTACCAAGAACTCATGATCAATAGTGGTGAATCCCAAACTTCATAATATAATCCAAATAATTTCCTTAAGTATTTTAATCATGAGAACTAAAGCTGAAAGTGTACAATGCTCTCAGGTCTATTGTAAAAGACTCCAGTCACTCTGTATAAAAGGGTGAGTGGAGTACTTTACTACAAAACTCTCAGGCAACAGTAACGATGTCCAACTTGAAACTCAAGAAAACTAAAACCGTCAGGAGGCCCACTCGAAAGGCTAAAATGTAAAAGGCAATATTTTCTCGTCTGTTGTTAGGACACCAGTTGCTTCGTTTTGGCAATTCTTTGCTCACATACTCTTTTACATTTTGTTTAATTGACGCATGTATATAGAATTAAAATTATGGTACAGCTACCTAGTATACAATGTTGTATTGTCCTCACCTGTTTCTTCATCCTTTGACAACTTTCGCTAAGTAATTAGTAAATGTATGTGCAGCAAGGGGAAACTTTTTGTTGGTATTCTCTCACGGATATTATCTACCATTCTATAACTCAAGTGATGGATGGATAATTTTTTCATTTTATAGTTTCTTCCGGTTCTGAGCTGAAAAATAATATACAGCTGCGTAAACGGCCATAAAGATGTTGTTTTTTTGACGAATCCTGTAAAATAAAACACAGACGCGCACACGAACATATACACATACACTCAAACAATAAAAAACTAAACAAACCGAATACACATGCTCTTACATACTCATAAAGAAGACCTTAACTTAGTGGTTATACAATATCTTCTTTACATGTGTCTTTTTGTTGCATGGGGAGGGGGCAGCTTTAAGTTTTCGGGTTTTCCTTATGTCAACGATTGCTAATTCTTTGGTGTGTTCAAAGTTCATTTTCTTAGAGAAACAACTGTCGGTCATCATATCAAGTGAGCAGTCAAAAGTCTCAAGCCATTTGATTCTTTTTCTGTTCTGATGATTATTTTAATTGTCAGAGTTCAGTCCAAAGGCATCCGGCCTGTACACACCTTTGTTCTTGCTAAGGATGCCATTGGAGTAGTGCATGCCTTTTAACTAAAGATATTCAGAGAGTTTTATGTGTTGGCATTCCCAACACATGCTGCACTATTTTCTAATATAATTTTGTTGTTTTCTTTGCAAACGTAAACAAATCAACCTCTGTGATTCCTATTTTGTAGACAAAGTTTTTTGTCGGAATTTTTTTCTGTATTAGAATGAGAACCTCTCAATTTATTACTTTTTGAAACTTACAAACTTTGGAAACAAGTAGACTCCTATCTGTGTCTCATTTGTCAGAGTCCGCAGAGTCAGAAACCTATGTTGGTGGCCTCCGTTTAAAAGCTTCCACCAAGTTAAATAAATCATATGAAGATGAATTGTATAGCTTTTTTCTAACAACTCACAGGTTTAAGCTTTTTGGTATTTGTTTATTTAAATGATATTGTTTAATTTTGGTTTGTGAAAAACAACTGGACCGCTGCAACTGTCTTTTCCACGGCCAACGTGATTCTTCTTGAAGGCTCGTGGCGGATTAAGAGGTCACGAAGATTACGGAACTATCGACAAGCACCACTAGGTTTCTTTAATAAAAAGATCTCTTTTTTTCTGCATGTCTGAAGAACGCAGGAGTGGTTGTTTATTGCCCCCCCCCCCTTTTTGGATTTTTTTTTCTCTTTTTTTTACAAAAGCTAAATTTTCTGGCAAAAAGTTAGTGCTAGACGAAATTTGTCTCAAAATGCTAAAAAATCACCATTTTAGATTCTAACATTTTCAAAAATTTCTTGTTTTCCATGCCCCCGGACCCCCCTAGAAAGCTCGCGCCTTCGGCGCTCGTCGTTGCCCCTCCCTTTTGAAAATCCTGGATCCGCCCCTGGAATATCTTACTTCACGTTTGGCTGCGCTTGGCTGTTCATAATTACGAAAGTAACACTGTCAGATTTACGCTTTTGTAAAAGTTTGTCATTTTAACATATTACCAAGATTTTAGAGTCAATCGCTTTATTCCTACCATTAAGTACTATTTGGTACTGTTCCCCTGTTCTACTCAGTTGGCCTTGTTCGTCAGTCGTATATCGTTGTTTGCTATTACTAGCTTTTATTCAGAAGTACAAGCTCTTTCATTTCAAAAGTAAATGACAGATTAACTGATATTACTTTGTTTATCCATAATTAAAACCGCAGGCGGCGGAAATGATCCTCAGATGCTCCGCGGGCACGGAACGCATCTGCATGCCCGTTTTAATTGTTCCTTGTTGCAATCCTACAAAGCGACATGAATATGCTTTTCTCGACATTAATGCAAACAAGTTTGAGTGAGATCAAATATTTTTGAATTATTATTCAAAGGGAAGACACGTAACTCAAAAATGTAACTTCCATCAGTAAAGATTCAGAAACGCGCAAAACCAACGTCAACTCAGGCCAGTTCTGAATACGAGGCCAAACCCAATCCAGTCTAGGGTTTGCAACATGGAGCATTCTGCAGTATATCACGATACGCTGGCAATTCGTTTGTGATAAGCATTATAACTTCTAAAATGAAGTGCATACTCATTTCTTGAATGGTAAGTGTTCCTTTTCTCTATTTCAAAAGTAGTTTTGAAAGGACGCATCGTTTTTCCTTCCTGCCACGTGAAGGATTTGGTGTGAACAATTTGAGACATCTAATAATTTTACACAGCAAGAAATGTTTGTCAGATTATTTTCAAGATAGCACGCAATTTTAGCGTATGAATGGACTACTGCTTAGGTGGATTTTAAGTTCACTTTAAGTGCACTTACGTAGGCTTGAAGTATACTGAAACTCACGAATCGTTCAGCGACTTAGCATGAGTCAAAGAGCGCCGCATGGCTTACACGCACGCAAGGTAGTATTTCTCATACTGTTAAAGTAGTCAGCTTCCCATTGCTCTTGCCTCACTACCACATGACCATACATCTTGGATAAGAAAACAAGAAAGACTGGCAAACACAATCACATTTTTGTCTATTCTTTTTACAATCGCAAATATATAACCTGACAAGTAGTAAACGTTAGTGTCATGCAGAGAGGTCTTCGCTTGCTCACAGGGCCATTTTGAGGCGACATTCGATTGGTAAGAGTAACTGACTAATAGTAATACGTCTTAAAATTTGTTATTGATTATCTCATTTACTCCTACCGCCCTGTGTGCTTCATTTACATTAATTCTGCATAGCCATATAGAAGCAGTTTAGTACAGTATAATATACCTTGCCCATGCAAGTAACTTGTTTCGCAGCGGAGAATGGCTCCGATATAAGTGTTTTTATTCATATCCCCATAAAGAGTGAGTTCAAATACTACACGTAAAATTATGACAAAGCATGCAGCACCTTGAGGATTTAGTGTTTATTAATTTCAACTTTTATAGTACTTTAAAATTTGTTAGTAAAACTTGCTCTGCGGGTTCGAAAGTGACGAACACAAAGGTAATCTAGAATTTACACGTTGACAGCAAATTCTTTGGCGGAGTCAGTTTAGCAGCCTGGTCACCCGGCCGTGATAAATAGATTGGCCTCAATGCTGAATAGCTACAGTTGCAATTTAGTCACCGAAGCAGACTCTATTTCCCTGCAGCTCGTTAATCGTGTGTAGTACTTAACTGTGAACGGCTTATAAATGTTAAATGGCCTCATTGTAGCACCACATTGACGATCAGAGTTAGTCTTCATTGATACATTATCTACTCAGAACAACACAAACAATTTTCACATTAACATTGTGCGTCTTCGACTAGTCAGTATACAAATCAAAAATTATTGTGACATCCCTATTTTGTTTTTTGTTGATTATTGCATCATCTACCTTGCCCTAAACGGCACTTTAATTTGTTTACCAGTTTTCCTAGCTTTGTTTTAAGCCTAGATCATTTGCGGTCTCTCACCAATTTCTGCAATGCTTTTAAGGTGAAAACCAATTCAATGAGTTTAGGCAATATTGTTTTATACCAATGAGCGCAGAAACAAAATCATCACGAGCACGTAAGTGTGAATAGAAATTTTCTCCGAAAAAAAAGAAGCTGACTAGATGTTATCTGTTGAAATCACTTTCTATCATTTCTTTTAATGTGGAAAAAAAATTATGTAACTAAGCACATGTTAGCTCCTCTGACGACCAACCAACCGTAAAGCCTAAAGGGCAACACAAGATGAAAGTTTACTGAAAGCGAGGCGTTTGTTGTAGATTTGAATCGTCTAGAGCTTCATAAGTTATGGTATGAGTTTTAAAGGAAAGGGCAAGCAAGGCGGAAAACGTTTGTTTAGTGATTTACGATTGAATGCAGCTGGATTCCATTGGTCCACTTGAACTCTAGAAGGAAGAGGAAGGAAGCGCTGATATCGTTTATTGTCATGCAGCATCATATTTCGCGATGCCGACATCGAAAACAGCAGTGTTTTCAGTATTGCGATGAGACTGATGGTTTTTTAAGAGTACCAACTGATTAACTTACCTGTTACTGCTTGTGTTAAATGCTTACTTGGATAGTATTTTTGACGAGTCAAGCATGAAAGCAGCAAGAAATGGTGTAGCAAACCTCCGCCTTTCCACACAATCAGTTCATCATTTGTAGCCCAGGTAAGAAACTACTAATGCTTTTGTAACCTTTTCCGGAGACAATTTATTAAAATTTCCTAACCTACTTTCTTATGTCTAAACGAGTTTATGCAATTTTAATTGCATTTTTTTCAAAACAGGCAGTTACGATTTAATTGCTTTGAAGAAAATTCACTAATTTATTTAACAGCAAAGGGACCCACTCGTAGATTTCTGATGCTCTAAGAAACTGAAATGTCTAGCATAAAATCACTCAATAAATTGGTAGAATTAATACATCACTTGTAGTGTGTCTATCTGGCGATGTTATCAACGATATATCAGTGGTTTGCCAGTCTGGCAAGAAAGTGAGAGCAGCAAATTATCATGTCTATTTTTAAGAAAATACAAAACGTTGTGCACCATGGTTAAGCTGATCACCTGCGAAGAACAAATTCAGTTTTCAAAAAATGATAAACATAGTTGAAGAACGTTGAATGTCACTATCTTTTCACTCTACTGAAACTTGAAGACAAAGACTCAATGTTAGAAAGAGTAAGACTTTTGACATTTGTTCAGAACATAATTTATCACCACAGAGAAATGCTTAGAGTTGTTGTTGTTGTTGGACTAAACAGCTTTTGGAACCCATTGAACAGGAAAGGACTTCCTGTATTACTCAGTAGGCTTTCAGCAAACATTGCTGTTTTTTTGAGCATTTTGCCGTGCTTAATTTATACTACTTTAATAAATACACAATTGAAAGAATAGTAGAAAACGTGTTTCCCTATTTAATTCGAGTTAGTTGGTCAGTATATTTAGTGGAGATTGATCTGCACAACTCAAAACGAAAGTTATTAAGATATGAGTAAATAAGTTGTTATTCTTCTCGTTTCAAACCAGGATCAAATACCCTTTAAAGATTTATTTTCTGATTTATCTTGTAAGATAAAAGAGTATAACCACAATCCTATTTTATATTTGGTTATAAATTTTACTGTTTTGCCAGTATTAAAACATTAATCAGAATCATACATTAGTTAAAGCGAACTGCTTTGAACATTAGGCTTCATGAAAAATTTGAACTTTTCATCAATGTTCATCTAAATTAAAGAAGAAAATAAAAACCAATGAAAGGTTTATAACTTTTTCATAACAGCATCAGTTTATATACGACTCTGTGTGATGGTAGATACTTCGAATTCAAAAATCACTGGCAATAGCGTCCTTTCTGGGTGAGGAAAGCCTTACTTCTCCACCTGACTGATAAAACATAAAATTTTCGGAAGCGTTCAATAAAACTTTTGTTTGACATAATTACATCTAAAATTTCCAGTTTCTTTCGTCTTTCCTACTAAATTGACTTTTGAAGTATTACGCTTGAAAGTTTCGTGTTCAAATGCCCGTAGTGGTGACTAATTAGAAACGCATTTGCATGGGCAATCTTTAGTAAAGTACACTTCTATCTTTTTCAGTTAAATCAGTGTGCGCTTAGTGTGCTTAAATTTCGTTTAGCGAAACTATATAGCTGATTTCATATACCTCCGTTGTACATTGGAAAAAGTATTAAATTTAGTGATCGATGTCAGATGAGTTCAAACAGGTTTTCAAACAGATTTTCTACTTTAATATTGATGAGCAATAAACAATAGCAACATTGTATTTGTTTGTAATGAAACCATGGACTAATACAAATTAATGTTAAAGAAAGATTCTTGAACGTGTTAGTCTTTTAAGATTTAAAATCACTTCAAAAAAGCATTTTTCAACACCAATAGTGCTGGATGTATTGCCAGTGAATCGTAGAATAAACATAAGTCAGTGCACTAAATCTTTCTGTACCGTTGACTACGCGGCAATTAAGTTTTAGAAAGTAGTGCTACACAGCTATAGTGATAACTTATGCTATTGATGCTACTGTATCAGCTTTAACTAAGGATAGTTTTATCACCCCTGTATACTTAATGCTGCGCGTATTGATCACAAAGTCGATTTGTAATACATATAAAGGTTTGAAAGAAAACTTTTGAAAATTTCAAACACAGGCTTGTGTCAGTCCCCTATTAGTAGAAATGCTAAATCCTATAGACACAAAATATAGTTATTGTTGTTGTTGTTAAAACGTTTACTTTTACGTGTGCATCACTCATAAGAAAGTTTTTAACATGCTGACGTTTTAAATGAAGCGAGTAAGAGAATTGGTTTTCAAAACCACTGAACTGAAGTTGTTTTGTGAAGGAAGGAAGGAAGAGGTCTCCATCCTCGTCCTTTGGTGCGTGCAGTTACGAATGAACATTTATCGTTCACTGGAACAAAATCAACACACAAGTGAAGCTTTCTTCTACAGTTGTTCTCTTTCTTAGTGTTTTGAAAAATTGTGTTTATCTTTAAGGTTTCATACTGAATGTCCCGATTTGTTTACTTTGACTAGTACTGCACACTGACTAAGTTTAAACGAAATGTATTTACCGCATCTTGTCTTAGTTTCTCAGTGTATTCACGATACTATAAAAAGAAATGACACTCTTAAAACCAACCCCATAAAAAAATGCTACAAGAAATGCTGTTGGTTCTTTGGTTTTGAGCTAAAAACGACATCAGACATTAATATCAAGAGCTCAGGTTGGCGAGGCATGAGTTTGGTGATAACTTTGAAAAGATACTTCTAAACAGATCTTGAAATATAGATGCTGATGGTGAGACATTGAAAATCCGTATGCATGGGCGACAAGAATCAGTCTTTAAATGCATTTTTAAAGACGTAGCTTTCAATCTTTTTTAAATACCGATTATTTCTGCTTTCTAAATTTGACAGTCGCTCACCAACATTGATAGTCCGTAGGATAAAACTTTGTGTGTTTTAGACTTTAGACGTTGAGCTGCTCAGCTAAATTGGTTTACAAAACTCGATATCAGCACTATATAACAGCAACTTTGTATTTGTTGACATTTTTTAATTCTTATTTAAAGCAAAGAACGCTTTCAAACAAAAGATCGTCGACGGACTTTTTATCCAAAGAAGTAACCCTTCCCTATAAACAAACAACTGAAATATTTTATGGCCCAACTCTTCCCAAGGGGAACAACTTGAACATTCATATTCATATTTGCTCGCCTGCGTTTTTTATCTGAAGGCGACCTCAGTGTCGAAAACGTTGATGACTTAAAAGTTTTTTAGCTTTTTTAACTATATATTATAGCTTTGTCTTTATAGGTTAACCGGGTGGTTGTACTATTTTTTTACATGGAAAATGATTCCAAATAAAAGCGAAAATGTTAAAATGATAAAACAAAGCTTAATGCTTAGAAAGTCTTTTAATAGAGTTTTGTTCTATTGAGAAATAGTAAAAGCAGCACATGCCACAGAATTAGTGTCAAAAGATGTCAATGAATCGTAGATTAAATATGGATCAGTACTAGTGTACTAGATCTCCATATATTGTAGTTTTGTGTCGATATTAATGATACCACACATAGTCACAGTTTGAACTAAAGAGTAAAGATCACTCTTGGCCCCACAGCAGCTACATCATTCTGTAGTACATGATGCTGCAAGTCTTGTGCAGCCAGGCCTCAAACAAACTGAAGCGATTTCTTTGAGTTGTTCCTGAGTCACATCAATTTCTTGGTGTTTAAGCTGAAGCAAGTTGAAGTAAGTTTTACTGAAGTGAAAGGCTACCTTTTGTTCGTGCAATTGGCTCGCCAACAATAGTGTTCACTTCAACAAGCCCACACACCACTCTTCTACAAATGTTAATCAAACAATGTCAAACGACTGTAAGTCGGTCATTTCTAAGAACTAGTTTTATTCTCTTTTGTTGTTTAGGTTTAAAATTAAGTTTACCGTCCGTTAGCTTTGTCATTTGACTGAGACTAAACTTGAATGAATTATGTTTACCACGCTTAATCTTAGTATTTACTGATATGTGTTTTTGAGTGAGTTAACGGCTTTGTACAAAGAAAATAAAGCTTGAAACTTACTACTGAAAGAACTACGGGACTCAAAGTCCAACGTTTACTGGAATATTGACTTCGTTTCATATCAGGTTGACTGATGAGTCACATACAGTGTAGTGAGATATTATTAATCTATCTCAAGAGGTCAAATTTGCTGAAGTATGAGCTTAGAATTGAATTGGAAAGGCTCTTTTAAGCACATGTTGAAATACAGGCAGTGATGAGAAATATAACAGCCATGAAGGAAACATGTAGCTGATATAGCAGAATGTGTATAAGTTAATGTACACTATATCGGACAAATACCCATGGCTTGAGATCCATGCACTGAGTTGCTGCTACCGGTTTTCAAACTGTCATACACTTGATAATAGGATATATATATTGATGAATAGTTACAGAAGGTTCTTTGAAGGATATCAATAAAATCAGCTCTAATCATGAAATGTTTGACTATCATAAATATAACTGGCTTTATAGTCTTTTTATAGACACTAAAGATGCAAGTGTGAACAGCATTAGTGCCGATAATACCATAAATCACAGGGTTGATATAGTTCAGTGCACTAATCTCTCTGAGTTTTATACAGCTACGCTGGGTACCAAAACAAATCCTATGCATGAATAAAATCCCCTGCAGCATCACTTTTGACTGTGAAAACGGTTTTTGCAAGTACTGAAGATTTATATGAGCGAGCTTAAGAGAAACAAATGTGTAAAGTGCTAAAAGTAAACTGCAGCGTACACTTTTACTTGAATTTCAGCGATAATTGAATCAATATTATGTCTTGTAGTTTCCAATTGCAACAAAGCGAGTTAGTATTAGTCTGCTCTGAGGATAGACTAAAGCTCGAGTTGTCACCTGTACACCTAACCTCGCCACTAGAAAATACAAAATATGTATCAAACCTTGTGGATAAAAAAGCCCTCATTTTCGAGTTAAAGTAAGTTTACTGAAGTGAAGGAACACTATACCAACATTAGAGTTCAGTTAATCTTCTATAAGCATTAATCAAACGGTGTCAAACAACTATAGCTCGCTGCTTTTTATAGTTAGTTTCAAGCTTCATTCATCCTTTACTTTGAAAATTTGCGCAACTGGCCTTAGAAAAAATAAGTGAAATTTATCAACTCACATAATTTAGTTACTATTTACTGACATCACTTTATCAACACAAACCGATATATAAAAATGCTTCACGCTCTAAACTACCAAGTGAAAGAACTGCTACAGATCTCAAAGTCCAATTTGTTCCGTTTCATACTCAGTTGTGATACGAGCTGACAAAGTGAAACGTCTTTTTTAAGAGTTCATTTTGAACGACATTTGATTTTGGTGATAAAGCTGAAAAGGGTTTTATACGCACATCTTCAAACAGAGATACTGGTGAGACTTTAGAGGTATGCTCTAGTGAGTCAATCGCAAAATGCGTTTTAAAGATTTCGATGTCACTCCTTTTTAGTATAGGTAATATATATTCACTGTGCCCTAACAATAACTGACCGAATTAAAAGACTGATTTTTATGTATGTTTTTGCACATTGTTTGGGGCAAATTTCTATGCCTTGAGATCCATTAGGTTGCTCAAACTGGTTTGAAAACTTGTGCTTCTTGATATCAGTGCTATTATGTTGCTGTTGTCATATAATTTTTATTTTTGTTTTCTTTATTACTGTGCTAAACTACACACAGATTATATTTATTTTATTTTGCCAAAACTTTCCGCCTGTTTAAAAACCTTTGCCGTACGACATTATCACGGCAAAAGAAAAAAAAGAAAAATTACAGCAGCTTAACAAAAACAGCTAGGCACACAGAGAGCATAGAGTACACATTTTTCAGGAGAGTCTGTGCAGTGAGCTTTTAATTATTTAAGGCTAAATTCATGAGATCAAATTATTGACACGGAAATTGTTTTCTAGTGACACCAAGAAAAATGTAGATTGCAAAAATAAGATAAGACATTGGTACAGTACAAAACACGAAGAATTTAACGACTTCTGTTTTCTAATTACATGTAGCTTTAAAGAATTTTTTTTTCTAAATGTTGTTTCATTCTCTAAAAGGAACATTGGTTACAGGTTTTGTCTGTACACGTTGTAAAAGTTGGTCTTTCTTTTTAAGGTTTACACAAAAAATATATTAAACTTTCTGTCAAAGTGTATTTTTCAATAGAAGACCATAGTTTCCTTCCTTGATAAACCTACCAACAAGCCAACTTACACGTTTTAAAGTCATGAGGTTTTCATGGCTTGGACGGCTAATTATAAGCACAAATATTTTTTACACCCAAGGTCACTGCAACTCAGGACGCTTGAGGAAAGTTGAACTAAACTAACTAATTAACCAGCTATCAATAGATAACATTTCTTTGCTGATATTCGTCCAATCTCTAGCCTTTAAACTCCAGTTAACTTTATGTGGTACTATTGATATGTTTCTAAGAAAGGTGCAATCTGAGTACCAATCCGATCGATTTTGGGGCAGGATGGAACCTGTTGAGTTGGGATTTTATTAATTTCCTGTTTCTTCTCGATTGGTTCTAGTTGAATATTTCTAGTTGCATATGTTTTGAAGAAGGTTGGAGTATGCCAATCTGATTAATTTAGAGCAAGATGCAACCTGGTGAGTTATGATTGTAACAGTTTCTTCGGTTTCTTCTCGATTGGTTCCGTTGGTTGAGTTTTTTTAATGATTTCTCAGTCACCGACATCATGAGAATCACAGTACAGAATGTATATATTCAACTTGCTAAACTATGCAAATGTAAGAAGTGACTGTTCCATATCAACTATTTCGATACATGACCACTTAAGTAGAGACCGTTCTTTTAAGGCCCACAGCCAGAAAACTTCGTGTGAAGTTGTATCTGGAACGTTTTAAAAATATTTGACACCATCAACAACAACAACACCAACAACAACAACACCACCAACACCCTCAACAACAACAACAACAACAACAACAACAACACCACCACCCTCAACAACAACAACAACAACACCAACAACAACACCACCAACACCCTCAACAACAACAACAACAACAACAACACCACCACCAACAACAACACCACCAACACCCTCAACAACAACAACAACAACAACAACACCACCCTCAACAACAACAACAACAACAACAACACCACCAACACCCTCAACAACAACAACAACACCAACAACAACACCACCAACATCCTCAACAACAACAACAACAACAACAACACCACCCTCAACAATAACAACAATAACAACACCACCACCAACACCCTCAACAACAACAACAACAACAACAACACCACCCTCAACAACAACAACAACACCAA
>JAOBRG010346356.1:0-25626 GCA_027574985.1 Umimayanthus nakama | reverse complement strand
CTCTTAACAGTAGAGTAGTAATAACCTATTGTTTGTTACACCGATATGGCCCCCCTGTTCTTTGTTGTGTCTCTTGGGACTGAGTGAAAACTTTCTATTGACCGTGCAGAAAAAGATCCAAACGATCCTGGAATGCAATGCTAGAGGAAAAGAGCGTTTTCAGTTCACGTCACGGCCGCCGTGTTGGTGTCCTCTTAACAGTAGAGTAGTAATAACCTATTGTTTGTTACACCGATATGGCCCCCCTGTTCTTTGTTGTGTCTCTTGGAATTGAGTGAAAACGTTCTATTGACCGTGCAGAAAAAGATCCAAACGATTCCAGAATACAATGCTAGAGGAAAAGAGCGTTTTCAGATCACGTCACGGCCGCCCTGTTGGTGTACTCTTAATAGTAGAATACTAATCACCTATTGTTTGGTTCACTAACATGGCCGCCCCTGTTCTTTGTCTGTTGTGTCTGAAGATTAAGTGAAAACGCTCATTATTAAATCCTTAGTTTCACGAGGGGTCTGTTTTCATTAAAGTGTTATAACGGACCGAGAAGGTTTTGTAATACTGCAAGTGTCTTCTGAATGGCTGAAAAGGAGCAACATTTGGCAATATCGATACCAAAGGATTACACAATTATAATAACATGTAGCGTTTCCTTGAAGGTTTTTCCGTACTTAGAAACCGAAAGAGTGAGCGGAAAAGAGAATCGAAACTGTGCCGCACGTATTCTTAAAAACTTAAATAAAACTCTTACGACAGTGCCAAGTGTATAATTAAAGCCCTGTTTACACGGCTAAAAAAAAACAACAAAGATACCAAAGGATTCGAAAACTCTGAAAAGTGGGAACATCTTCGGGGCGTGGCTGTTCGAAAGTGATTTAGCGTCAACCCGGAGTTGAAACTAGTAGACTGAATCAGGCTGTCATCTTGAATAGTTCGATCCAGGGATGGTTCGGTTGGTTCGGTCAAACACCTAAATTTAAACAAACGCAAATGTTTTGACCATACTTTTTCTTGAGAAAAATGGACTTGCTAAAAACTTAACAACTGGATAAAGTCTGAACGTTCCCCCGTTAAATCGTGTATCCTCCCCAGATTTTAGTAATACTTTATCTAAGCCAAACTTTCGTTTCACAGATAAAAAAAATTTAATACAAAGTTTTGCTTAACCCTTAGCATAATTTAACCCACCTTCGTTCATCCTTAACCTGGCCCAATTTTAGACCAACATCTAAACAGACTACAGTTTTCAAACAAGATTTTGTGCAAACATTCATATCTCCCAAAACAAGAATGAGAGTTTGTAGATCATACCCAATCTTTAAATCGCACCTTCTCGATGTTTCAAATCTTGGTGTGGAGTGGTCTAAAGTCTGGTACAGTATGTGGTATAACGGATAAACCGGAATGTTTGTGGCAAAACACGTGATACTATATTGGTATTAGAATAAAACTTTAAATTGTTTTGCTGAAAATATAAGTCGACTCCGTGAGAATGTAAACATTCGTTCAGTGGCGAGGATATTATCACCAATTTGTTCAGTCAATTCCTCAGATAGCACCGAAAACCAAAATGAAGGCAATAAACATGACTATTGGCGACACGTAGTGAAACAAGTTTTTTACCCTGCTTTAACTCTGGAGAAACAATAATAATAACAGTTTTTTTTGTGCAAAAATTACTTGTTTCCAGTGCACTCGGACGCCAGACAAGAACACATGAGAACATGTACCAGTATTATGTACCTAAATACCAAAGCACTATAACTAGGAAACATAAAGGCTACCACAGTATTGTTAGCTATATTTGTGTCACCTTGGCGTTGGGAAACTATACTTATGTTGTCAAATATATGTGGAACTTCCTCTCTATAACAAGAAGGAAACCAGGGCCGTAGCCAGCGTCAGGCAGGGGGGGCAAATGCCCCCCTAAATTATGGACCGGAAGTGATTTTTTGTATATTTTGTATCAAAAGGAACTTAAAAGCGTCTTAAGCAAACCAACTTTAAAGAATTTTCGTTTTTTGAAAATGCCCCCCCCCCCTAAATTTTGTGTCTGGTTACGCCCTGGAAACCCCCACTTTAAACATGGGAGGGAAAAAAAATCAACAAATCTGAATAAATACCAGTTTTTAAGGGTACACAATTTTTGTTTTGGTGACAATTGTTTTCTTATTGAATCATAAAATGAAAAGTACGGACAAGGATAACAGTTTTTATAGCTTTAAGATTCGAACAAATTTGTACAGTTTTTTAAAATATCCTTTTATTAGAAATAAGTTTCCGTTTGTTTGTATTTGTTCCTACAATGGTCGATCACACTTAGACTCTCCAAATAAGATAAACGTCAATTAGGCAGAATTAGGCAGAACCTGATGAGACTAAACCGGCTTTTACAAGTAATTTTAATGTTATCTGGTATGAAATCGAATATGTGTAAAAAAATACTGAACTTTGATCAAGGCTTCTTGTTTTTGTGCCTTAATTGATATTTTTTGGAAAAGTTCATTCTGGACTGTTTCCAAAGTTTCTTTTAGTTACATGACATACAGCAGATCAGGATACTACTAATAAAAGAGTTGAAATTTAGGTGAGTAATGGGTATTAGTTTTTTCGTTGATTATCATCTGGAAATGTGAAAAAGCACGCGGAATCTATTTTTATTCGCCCAAGTTTCCACACGCTAGCTATCGCAGTGAACTCAAGACGAAAAATTGGAACTGCTCGAAAATTGGGACCAGATTGAAACATCTTAACCGGGTTGCTTTGCAGCCTTTATATTTCAAAATACCTTTTTCTAGAAAATTTGAGTCTCGGTGTACAAATGTTTGCATAAGTATTCAAAGGCTTTTTGCAGTATTGGAGTATCTTTTAGTCGGGTTTATTAACAGATGTACAATACCTGATAAAAGTCGTGGAGGAACAAAAAAAAACGTTGCCGGAGTACATTAAGAAGCTTGTTTGCCCCGGCTCGGACAGTTTATAGACTCAATTCACGTTTTTCATCCTTTGATAAAGTCAACCATTGCTGCTCACTATGTTGCATGGAATAATCAGAGCAGTAGTTCGTTAGTTTCTGAGTCTCAAGTTGTAAGTTTCTAGTTAATATTTATTTGCCAACAAAAATAAGTAAGATATTTACAAAGCTGTATTATAGAATGGGGAGGGTGACCATAGCAAGCTGCAAGGCTTAAATGAGGTGGTCCCCACCATGTGTTTCAAGACTAATTAAAAGAGAGTAACAGGGATGCAGACACGGGTGGCTACAAAAATGTATTGTACGAGATAATGTTTGTCATGAAAGAGATGAGTAAAGAAAAGAAACGAAAAAATGAAGACGAGATTTTACTCGTGTTTAATGCAGAAAGTTCACTTGAAAACGAAGACAATGTGTTTGCAAATTGAATACCAGCTGGCCAAGAGTTTTCATTTTTTGTCAGGCCTTGGTATGAAATTGAATTTTTTTTAAATATTTGTTGTGACTTTAGGCATTTGTAATTGCGTAAAAGCCATGTGTTTGATTATTTAGCAAAATCACAGTGGTAAAGGCTATTTGAGGGAGTGCATACTTTTGAACTGAAACAAGATTTTACTAATTTTAAGAGATATATATATAGTTAAATTTGAGCATCTCGAGGCCCTTGAGTATTTGTCAGTGTGCGCATCAACGGTTTGTCTGGCAGCAATACGGACAGCTTTTTCTGAAGTAGAACTAAACGATTCAAATTTGAGGTATATATAGAACCCCACACACTTACACAATGCCGAGTATCGAGAGTCTTAAGGGATGTTTAGCAAGGCAAAAACTTACTTTGTACATAATCCCAATTGCTTCGGAGAATTTTCTTGTAGTTCGTGCTTTTCTTATACTATAAAGAACAGTATATTTTTGCCGGGCCTCACCATTTTAACTTTTTAGAAAATTTTAGCTTCAATTGTTCGGATCTTAACAGTGTTTGAAGATATTTAAAAAAGGTACAGTTCCGAGATATAAATATCAATATAACTCGAAGGGGTAAACCGATGAAACTTACACGTGTGCGTGTGTTGTATAGTGTCGGTTTCAGCTTATATACGGATAAGTTTGGTTCAGCAAACTTTTAAAAGTTGTTGACTGTGGCAATCATGCAGCAACAAATCTATTTTAGTAATTATCGGTCTCTCTCGGGTTTTTTTCTTTCGAAGACCAGTACACAAAAGGAGTAGAATCGAAGTGGATTCAATTCGTTCAGCCTTTCAGGTGTATCTTTATTTTAGCGACTGATCATGAATTGCTTTCAAAAGATTAATTTACACCTAATTCAAAAAAGGTTGTCTGCAACGCACCATGGATGCAACGGATGTAGGTGTCTATCATGATAAAGCGACATTCGTTCTCCACATTGCTTCCCGGGCTAATACACGAATGTCGCTGTTTCATTTTCGGCACCAGCAATGCTTTTTAAGAATTTGTTACACCCATGGTGCGTTGCGGTCTCGGTATGCAACAATGCGCAAAGCACAATGCAACAAATCAGAAAACAACGTTTTTTGAATTAGGTGTATACTAATTAAGAAAAAACATGTAGTTTCAAAATAAAGGACAGTGCAGACAAGCCGAATGGTTCCTGTGTTTTATTGTCATGATCAGTTATTGGGCACTACATAGGCATATCAGAAAACAATATGTATATTGAAGTTAAAAATACATTTTTAGATGGGCTCAATCGCTTGATTCTAAAGTTCTTGAGCTTTAAAAGTGTTTGAAGCTTTTTTATCCTTCGTGTTTGAAGAAAAATTTTTAAAATAAAAAGCCTTGCTTAGCCACTATTCACACTAATATTTTAGCATTCACAAATTGTTGCCTGTTGCAACACGAAATACCGCTCCCTCGGAAAGAAAATAGACAGATAACTAAACAAGTAAACAAACAAACAAACATGAATATTAAAGTAAATAAATTGATTAATTAACAAATACTTAAGTATACTTATAATATTTCTATTACTTCACTCGCAAGAGAATCGATATTTATTTGCTTATTTAGTTTCTATCTCAGTATAAGAAAACTTTTCAAAGCAACTACAACAAATGACAAACTTAATTGAAAAATTGCAAAATTGCTTAACAGGTAGGCGTCTACATCAATCCAAAACTCATAAGGTTTCAGTTTACTGTCATACAAAAGCCTTATTTACACGGTACAAACTAAGCCTGGTTCGACCGGACTAATTTGTACCGTGTTTTGTAACTAACCCAGGCTAATTTCTAGTTTGTGCTCGCCGTGTTTACAGGGCTAAGTTATTTTTATGACTACTGAAAGTCCTGAGCTGTTTTTTCGGTTTGCACGGTGATATCAGTGCCGTAATTCAAACTATTCTTAGAGTAAACTGAACAGAGATTCATCTGAACCAGGAATCACTTGAGAAGCTGGAAGGGCATCTCCAGACTGGTTAAATCCAAGTATTCGACTTCCTTGAAGTAAAGATTTGAAATAGAACAACGCACTACCTTCGCGTCGGACGATTTTACTAAATAGAATATCTGGTTCTGCGGCCATCACCTCGCGTAGACTGTTATATGAAGAAATACTGCGTAGAGGAGTCTGAAAGGTAACGGAAACTTTGTTATAGACATTTATGATGAGTAGGTAGACGCGTGTCCTCTTTTACAGGTATGTGGGGAAAGTAATAAATAAACTATTTTTAAATTAAAATTCCAAAAAACTGCTTTTTCTATATCGGTGAGTAAGATGAATACAGGTTTGATTCGGGTTTTGCTTGTGGGGTTTGATGTGTAGCTGATGTTTCGGGCCGTTAAGCCTTCGTCGAAGCAGACTGACACACATCCAATCCGTGTTAAAAATACCAAACATTGCATTTTGAAATTCTGGTAAACGTGTTGGCTCTCTACTCACGGTGAAAACCCTGAATAGTGTAGTTTTTTGTTACCAGATATGGAAAATAAATCAATCAGTCGCGATGTTTACACGGATTAACCTTTAAAAAGTCTCAATATACATTAAGTCCAGTGTTTCGTATTAAATGGGGGCATAACTTTTAGTTTTGGTAATGAACAAGTTATCAATCGGGAGAGGATGTTTAAAAAGGAAAAAATAATGAAACGTAAGCGAGAAAGTGTCACTACTCCGATAGCATACAAGCTGGTATTCACCCACTTAATATTAACTCCAAAACTAACTTTAAACTTACGTAGAACTCACATAAACTATAAGTTCCTTCAAAATTAACAAATCCCCCACATCACCTTACGACCCAAAGTTATCGTTATCGTCATAACATTTTGTATTATTGCATTTTGCGTTACCGAATTTCATTACATTTTGCGTCAAAAGTTATTACATTTCGCGTTAACGACTTTTTACAATTCGTGTTAAAAGTGATTACATTTGCATCACTATTATGTGTCAAAAGTAAAAAGAAGATGAAGAAGAAGAAGAAGAGTTGGTTTGACACACAAATAAACACTTTATTCGTTTACGTTGGCAAGTGTTCAGCAACTTTCACTTTTTATTTCAGCTCCTTTAACGTAAACGAAGGTAGTAAACTGCTGTTTTATACGATATCAAAACTTGTAAAGAACCCACCTTGACAATGACAGCATCCGATTTCTGCTCGATCGCAATCACTTTACCATTTATTCCCTCCAAAATGACGATCTCCTCAAAGTTATCATTAAGAGTATTGGACAGTGAAAAGGAAGCTGAAAAGTTTCAAGTATAGGGTTAAGTTGGTTAGTAAAACGATCATGACACATCATAAGATGATATTACATCATAACACATAACGTGATATATGTTATGATATGATACCACATCGCATCACATCACATCATGTCATGTTTGTGGAATTATAATATTTTTTATAAGTAAAAACGTCTTCAATTTCTTGCTAATGACGTTAATTTACCACAGCTAGTTTCATCAAGGGGAGTGTAGAATATCGTGCCATTTTTATAACTAAGCAAGTATTACGAAGCAGTGCGAGTTAAGAGACAACATTTTCCAAAAGTGATTGAGGTTTATATCTTTTTCTCTAAATCATCTAAGAAACATGTAGCACCATTTGTATTTCAAGTGGAGCTGGCACACCGCTGATTAGTGACGCAACGAATCCTTCCACACTGTTTGTTTTGTTTCTTTCCTTTTTTCTTTAGTGACGCAACGATTAGTAATGCAACGAATCCTTCCACACTGTTTGTTTTGTTTCTTTCCTTTTTTCTTTAGTGACGCAACGACTAGTAATGGAACGAATCCTTCCACACTGTTTGTTTTTTTAAGTTTCTTTTTTCTTTGTTTTCTTTCATGCTATAGCTTGTACTAACTGACAGGTATTTGTACATTCTGTTTAACTTATAAGAGTTATGAACACGTACTTCACTGGAGTTGTAATTAGTTCATTAGAACTTTACGTGGTTCAAAAACGTGAAACATTAACATAGTCTATACTATAGAGAGCTAATAGTTTTAAAACTGAAATAATAAAGTAAGTTATATTTTGTAGTTTTATAGTTTTTGGTGGTTTTAACAGGCAGACGGAAAAAAAATCTGGAGAATAGCATAGTTTTTGTGATATGTTGTCCTGAGTTTTGCATGTCTAGTCTCTACAATCTCCCTTAACGAGCGATAACGTGAAACTATCTGTAAACCGTACCCGGGGGAGGGGTACTCGGGTTAAGTTTTGTCGGGAATGTGCCGCTGGCCTCTCAGAACCCCCACCCCATTATAGTCTATTCTGCGGCCAACTATAGACCTCATCTTAGTCATTTTGGGCAAATGTCATTGTGGTTTCAAGAACGGAATTCAATACGAGCCGACTGATAAATATTTAAACAAAAGCAAAACCATTTTAAACCTCAAATCTTCCTATATTAAAATCAATGCTTACCAGAATTTGCTAACCCTCGAAAGCCCGAAAACTATGCGACAATATTCTAGCAACTCTACCAAAAGTGTAACCCGACTATAGTCAAACCAGGTTTTAAAATGCAACCTCGTTCAGCGGCACACCCCCAGTAGCATTTTACCTGGAAGTACCTCCCCCGGACTTGAGTACGGGTACTTACTTGCACTATTACTTGGTCTACCATCGGACTTCACTTGCTTTCCGTCAATCCAAAGGTAGTTATTTCTAACGTTGAGTTCAGATCTCAACTGAAAACTTTGGCTGTGCCATTCCCGCCCCTCGCTACCTTGGATGGCGCCAACAATAAAAATGAAGGCGATAAACATTGTCATTCGTGGTACATAGCGGAACAAACTCCTTGCACTGATCAGTGAGCTTGATTTCTGCAAAAATAACGATACAGTTTTGTTGTGAGAAACCAGTGAAATCGAAAACCACTTTAGTTTGGATTACCGCCGAAAGTGCTGTTGCTTTATTTATTTGTACCACCTTAAAACTGCCGGATACTTAGAATGATAGTAAAGCGGAAAAACATAATACATTACTATTTAGAAAACTGATATGGGACTAGGTACATAACAGTCATGGGTCAGCTAGATGTCCACATTACAACGTTGTCAAAGTATTTCTGGGGATGAGGTCAAGTTGTGTCAAAGCTGGTTTGTGCTCAGGCTAGCCAAGCTAACAAATCGGTTTTTTTTTAAAAAAATAGAGTCTTTGTACGTTGTGTATGTGGTGTTTGCTAGTTCAAAAGAGACAGCTAGTTTATAAGTTTCATCGATCTTCTAAAAGAGACTGCGAATCGGAACTTGGTCAGTTAGCAGATGCAAAAGATAGTTCAAAGGTTTAAGGTATGACACCAACTCTGGCCAGTAGAATCGATAACTGTTCACCGGAAGCAGGATAGACTGAAAATAATTGCATTTCTCTTTTAAACTTATCTCTTGCACGGCAGCGCAAAAAAAGAATTGACGGCGATAGCCGCACACGTGACACGGCGATCGCCGGACACGGCGGAGTGTTGAGCCTAACGATTCCAGATTCACTCTTTGCTATCGAGCTGCGGAACGTTGAAAAACCGATTGCACAACATTGAACAGTTTTGGCAATTGAAAGAAAACATACAAAACTAACCTTCATCTGGTTTCCAAACTCCATCTTTTAAAATGTTTGTCAGTTTAGTATTCTCTTTTTTTTACTAGGGAGAGAACTTGAGTTGTATTTTAATGCACAGATTTATAAAGCTGTATTTATAGTTTGTGCTGAGGCTTACTTAAGCTATAATTTTCTATCAATAACTTCCTGTGACGGCATTTTAAGCCCACACATGTAACCACGTCATTTACACAAAAAGATATATATGTCATATGCTACAAAGTGGCCAAAACCGTTGCAAAGGAGGTTAAATATTTTTCGGTATATTGCTCAAGAGGTCAATCACCGATCAAGAAATAATGTATATTTCTGACTGTAACCGGTGCGTGCATATTCTGGCGCGGAAGTTCGTACATTGATCGTGGATTTTCAGTCCATGACTTCCGGTCTGGTGATGTCAAAATAGGCGTGACAACCTAAACCATGTGAGAGTCGATCATAAACATATATGCATATAAATAAAATATATATACAGAACTGAATCACAGCTAAAACTCATTAACTTCCCGTAAGATAAAGCTGAGCAATGATTCGGATCCAGTCCAAGCAACCCTTAAACGGAATGTGCGTTGCAAAAGAGTCAGGAATATAGAAACGGTGGGGATGATTTGAGTGATAGTTCCGATATATTGTAACTAAACTTTTTCAATCTCCTAAAAAGGAAAGAACACATTCAACTGCCTTTAGTTACTAGTGAGTTCGAAACTGAAACTTCTGCTACAGTTTATCGGTTTTACCTCCCACAAGCTACACGTCCCCAGGAAATAACCCGATTGCTTCGGCCATTTGACTTGCTAAAATATACGAAGGGACGTGTTTAGTTTTGGGGGTAGGAAGGTGGGTGTCCGCGCAAGCCACTTGCTGCCATTGTAGCATATGTCACCAACTGTTTTTTAAACTAACAGGGACTATGCAGCAACAGAGATTTTGCCCCCTTCAGTATTTTCTGTAAGTCGCGTTGGAATTTATGCCTTAAAATTCGAAGCCTGAAATGCACCCAAATATTCGAAGCTAACCTGTCCTACTATGTTGGTGTGGGAGTATGTGTCCAATATTACACTGCTAGACCCGAGCTGCCGGCCCAGAAATGAAATCAAATTAAACTTCCGCACAAAGCCGACATGAGCATAAGTAACTTCACAACGCAATTTCATGCGATAGAAAGAATTAAACGTGGGGCTACTCTACTGGAAAAAAACTGTAACACTTATTTTCTGAGTAACAACGGGTAGATTGTCGTTCCAGCTTTACGAGAACCATTTGACCGCAAGACGGCTCAGCAATGGCTTCACTTGACTATGAAGTCACAGACACTGTCACAACACAAACAAAACCACTATTACTTTTCAGTCGGTTCAGCTGGGAGTTTTTCGTTTCGATTTTTGACAGGAATTAAGACCAATTTGCAGTTTCCTTATTTGAGTTCAATGTCACTGTTTGTACAACAACACAACTAATCGAATACGGTTTCGTTTTCGAATGAGGAGCTTAGCTTTATGTTGATTGACAATTTTTGGAATTCGTTTGAAACTCACTCTCAGTAACCAAATGCCAGAACTGACTTGATTTGATAGGAATATTTACACGTGGACAAGTATCGCACAGACTAAGGGAGGGGATAATTGTCTCTGGTTGTTGCTGGAAGTTTCATTTATGGAAACGAACCGCCTTAGAATCAACACACTCACTATTTCGCTACAAATAAGTCAACAGCAAAAAGCTCTAAGAAAAAACGAAATAAACAGACATTATCGTATGATTAACCGGGACATGCTAGTACATATGACAACGTTTTTGAATATTTTTTAAAGGATACTTGCTTGTCTGTGTGTTAGTAAGGTACAGCAAATATAATTGCGCAACGCTGGTATTCATGAAAGTTCCCCCACTGACCATAATAGAAAGCTCAAATACGTCATTGCAATGTTCACGTGTTATCTTCTTGATTCACGCTTTCAAGGACAAATTTCTGAAACACCCACACCATCGGTCACGTTCAAAGAACCCAGTAGACTGACACAAGATAGGAAATTCAATGCAATCATGGCAAATGTAGAACTCATTGGAACTAAGCAAAGTATATGATGCTCGTGGACAAGAAATTTGTATCTCCAAAAACTACGGTGTGATCCCAGAAGGCAGTGTATTTTATGTAACCATGCATCTGAAATTATATTTCATGATTTGAAAAGTTTGAATCGTAATGTATAAACTGTAGGAGTGCCTTTCAGAAAAATCCTTTTTTGCATTCCTTCTAGGAACTAACTCAGTTAAGTCCTGCCTCCCATGAAATCTTTGACGGTTGTAATACTTCCAGGTAGCCGGACAATATTGCGGAGGAGTGTTTGTTTGTTTGTTTGCTTAAAAGCCAGAATATCTTCCTATTTAAAATATCGGTCTTCAATACTTTGTTTATAATGTATGTTTCTTTAGTGAAACTTTAATAGGGGTGAGGTACAATGATGTTGTTATTGAATAAATTCGTCAGTTTACTTCGGTATCTCGAAAGGGTATTTTCGCAGGCACATTTCTGGTTGTTCGAGCTTTTTTTAATTCTTTTAACTCTTGTTAATAACACGGTGAACCCACAAATTTCTGAGAATGATATTTTTACTGCTGTTTCTATCTCTAATATCTAAGTTACACAAATCAGTGGAAAAGTCTTTCCCTGCAACCAGAGGGAACCTCGCGATTTCAAAGCGACTTACGAAGTTGATCTGTTTGGAAGAGATAGTAAGCAAGGAAGCATTCTTGTCATTGTAACTCATAATAGCTATAAGGTTCGTCATACTTAGCAAGTGAAGACGTTTATAAATCGGCGCTAAATCGAAAATTCACATAACTTAAGACTTCAGCTGCGACTTATTGTTGCAGGCAGAGATAAATTCAAGAGGTCTTCGAACGCATTTAAAAATGTTGTACTTTCAACTGCTTTGATCTCAGTGTCAGTTTTGCTCTTCGCAGGTTTGTCAATTCACAAATCTCTTAACTTATTAGGAAACTGACTTCTTTCGTAACTAACAAAGTGTGGTAATATTGGGCAAATATACTTAAATACTTAAATAAAGTCCCCCTAATTTGGCGAAGTTAATGTCTAGGGTGGGGTCAGAAGTTACAGTCGCTTAAGATGGTATGGCGTCAGCTCTGGTATTAATGCGGTGCGTAGAGGGGAACTAGAACCGGTCCAGGCTATTAACAGAGGCAACAGAAGTAGGTAGAGGGCTCCAGGTTCTTACTTTTTCGGGGAAGAAAGAGTAGGTAAAGGCGAACGCGTTACTCTCTAATTTCATGTATTTGTAAAATTTGCTTCATATAGGACGGGGAGTTTCTTTGACATCGGCAGGGAAAGAAATGTTGATAAGATTGTGGCAGATTTTGTAGATCATTTAATCTTGGTGCCAAGAGGCGTCGTATTTCAAGGGAGGTCCAGTTGAAAAAGGTTATGACGCCAGATCTGCTGTAGATGTTTTAAGACGGGGCGGTGAACATTAAACACCAGCTACTACATATACCAAGAATGCAAAACGGCCACATAAACCGATCACCTGTTCAGAGTGCTGTGTAACACGAATAACTCAGCGTACATTATGATAACTTGTTATGCAGTAACATGCAAACTACTCCTGCAACTTTCCGAACGATTAAAGTCCCATTTACACGACAGATTAAAAAACCGCTAGTCAAGGATTAATTTCAGCAAGGCCTGTAACACTTTATTCTATCAAGGCAAGGATGAATTCGGTTGTGTAAACTGCGAATACCTAGCCGATGCCTTTTGCGCTTTAGGACAACGTCTGGACGTTGTCCTTTTTAAAAAAAAGCTGTCAAGGCAAGGCAGTCTAATCTACTCTTGCCAGTATTCATCCTTGCCGAGCCGTTTTTCCGTAACTGATGTAAAAGGGGTTTAAACCACTTGTTCGTGCGCACGTCAGTAATCTTTGAGCCACGTACATGCCCCAAACCGCTGACCATTATCGGGAGAAATGAGTTTTTCTTGTAATTGTATTTTTGAAGTAATGACAAGACAAAATTAAAATAGATTTAGTTCTTTTTTCATAGGTAGTTAAACTGAAAGCTGAAGTTTTAAGCAACTTCTTGTGAGCCACTAAGAGCTAGTTTCAGTTGCAGTCCAAAAGGGAAGTTACGCACGAAATGAATAACGGTTAAAAGTAACAAACGTAGTTTCATCACGTTTTTCCTTCCTTAAATAACGAAACCCGGCGAGTAGACGTTGTTTACATCAGCTATGGAAGAGGTTAAGGTCCAGGAATGGCTAGCAAATAACATATTCCTGCCTGGAGTGTTTAAAAAAGTGTAAATTAAAATCTCAGTTTTACAGGAACTAGCACGATAACTTTAAAACTGCGCGTTACAGCAATTGCTGCTCCCACGGTTGCATAATTTGTCATGGTTTATGATCCGAATGGTCTAGTCAGTAGCGTAAAACGAAAACCTAATGACACATCTGTATTGCACAATGCATTGACGCCGGCAATAAATCTTCTAGCTGTGTGACCTATTTCAGAAATTATTAAAATTAAGCACAGTTTGCTAGAAATATTGTAACAATGTGAACTTCCTTCCTGTGACGCCTGGTTCACTTTTTTAAAAGAAAAATACGTGCATAGATGTATATACAGGAACTGAATAGTTCAAACTTTTTTGGCAAGAATTACTGGCTTTATACTGAAGTGTATGTCAGAAACTTGGGACTTGGAGAAAGCCTTGCACGGGAGGGTTAGCCGCCTTGAACTATTAAACACGAGAGCTGGGTACGAGTCATACGCGTCAACGTTAATAGAACTACCGCTTCAAATAATCTCACATCTGCCCCTTGTCAATATTGATCTGAACTGATAAGGTGTGGCAGGAGCTAGTTATTGTCTCAGAACCACAACCGCCCAGTTGGCAATGAAAGCACGTCCCTAATTAGCTAATGTCAACAATTCACCCTTTCTGATCACTTCTACCCCCCCCCCCCCCAATCTATCAATTTTTTTCCCGATGTGTATGCTCTTCAGTGTGTGTGATATATTTAACAGTTATTCCACTCACGTTTGTTGGATATAAGCTTCGGACGAGGCGCGGAACACCGAATCGGCTATCACTAGCTCATATCCAACGAGCGTGAGTGGAACAATTGTTTTATTTAAAAAACACTGGATAAAAATATCTCAAACCTTCTTTGCTTTCGACTCCAATTTTCGAAAGTTTTGTGGAAAATTTTTCCGTGATAAAAATACCAGTTTTCATTTTGGTAAACCTACCGTATATAGGATTTATGCCATGAGTAGAGAGCAAATCAGATTACCGGAAATTCAATATTCGAGTGTTTCGTGTTTAACAAATTGAGTTAAATTTTTCAACTACTTACCTAAATGGCAGAGATTTAGAAAAGGGCGTCAAAAGGACAATTTTAACATCAGTTCAAAGTCCAAGAAGGCCTCAACATTCCCTAGAGTTCTCATGTGCTTCCAACTGCTCGGTTTGCGACGGAACACCGGTAAAAATTGCAGCTCATGGCTTGCATGTCACCCTGCGAGCAGAGGTCCCTCATGTCCCTACGAAGAACGCAGGGTACCTGCATGTTTGCAAACAATTAGTGTTTACCGTCTCTAAACTTTGGCTCTATTTACCGTTTATTACTTTTATTATCCAGTTAATGTTACGAACAATTAAAGGAGTATTTGTCCCTCCACTTTAGCCAGTGTTTCGGCCGAAGATATTAAGTTTACAAGAGAATATTGTTAAGTTTATCAGGCGCGGATTTAGGGGAGGGGCCGGAGGGGCCGCGGCCCCCCCCCCCCTTTTGGTGGAATATCTGTAAGAGATTTATAAGAAAATGACTGAAAGCGGCACTGAAAAAGTTGAATTCCGCCCCACCCCCTTTTAGAATTTGGCTTTCGGCCCCCCCCCCTTTTTGAAGTTTCTGGATCCGCCCCTGTTTATACTGAGCCCCAGCACTCACTTGTGTTTGAGCACGGATGGGGCTGTTCCACCTAAGTCTTCAAACCTTAATCATGTTTCTGACCCCCAAATCACAATTTTCTATAGCCTTTTTTGATAAACTGAAAAACTGACTGATACCCTACTTCAATTCAAATCTCAAAGTATGGTCCACGGATTCTCCTCGAAAACCTTATATTTTTTCCCGACCAACACTGAAAGTAGAATCCACACTTTTTCTGTACCATATCGGCCAGAATAACATACCCGTTACAGTCATCCGATGGAGAACATCTTACCTCATGCTTGGCGCCCTTCCTCTCCCCCCCCCCGAAAATTGGCGCAGTCTGAGTGACACCCACGGTGATGGGTTTTTCCCTTTGTGGATTACTGGTTTAGATTTAGATAGATTTAGACCTGGGCCACACTATTTACAACCAGAGGACAAAATCCGTATCTGGCCGATACAATCTGCTCGTTGTCCAACACTATTAAAGAACGCGTAAAGTGTATCCACTGGATAGGAATTTATTTTCTGGATAAAAAACTTGCAGTCGTACCAATTGTCATACAAGCTACCTCGGGGGGGTTTCTTTCGAATCTTCTCGATCTCCCTCTTTCGACCTACTAGTTACCAGTCTAACGCGGTTAGACACGAAAACGCTTCCGGAACGAACCATATTGCAAAGATTTGTCATCAATGTTCAGTGCTATAATTTGAAACGATAACCAAAAATATGGGAAAATTAGAGAGTTTTAAGAAGAGTTTTAGCTGTATACTTGGAATTACTTCAATACTTCTTGCTGCAACGGGGTATTTGTACTTGTTATCAAGATGGCTGCCTCCTCTGAATGACGACACACAAGATACCAAGTGAGTGCTGGCGGTTACTTAAAATACGAAAGCAGTTTGTTTGCGAATTTAGATATATAATAATATATGCAAATTAATATGAAACAATTCTTAACTGGTCATGCTGTAATCGATCAAAAATATTACCAGTCGATAATGCTTTTACCGGTTTAAATCGATTCGGATGATTAGTTCATTTAATAAAAGCAATGATCATCAAAGTTATCATCAGCCTTTTTTCAATTTTGTTTTTGTTTTTGTTGTTATTACTGTTGCTTTTTTTCATTGTTTTGCATTGATCATTTATTGTATTATCAAATCTTTGAATTGTTGAAGCATTTTCTAAAATGTTCTGCCACTTTTAATTTATCTTGAAGGACAAAAATATTACAACCATGGGCCCGTTTGCACTAAGCGAAAATTTTGTTTATTTTGCAAAAATTTCTGTCAATACACTCACTTTTTCTGTGCAAACACGCTTGAGTCTGCAAAACTTCAGAGAAGCCATCTTGGAGCTTCAGAGACCTCCAATGAGGGATTTTAAAAATGATTTAGAAGAATGATTAGGTTTTCAGCTACTCCTAATCAACTGGAATTTAGAAGTAGAAGCTGTTGGTTCACAATTTCACTTGCCTTTGAGAAAAACAGCGAAAGTCCGCTTGCATAGGAAAGCAGCAAAAAAAAAATCACTGAAAATGGAGATCTGTGCCTGCAATCTTTTTCCCACTGAACATAGACTAATTACCATACCAGCATCGATAGCATGATGTGTTGAGGCACTTGTACAGCACAAGCTTTCCAGCCCAAGAGTTGGCATCCAAAGTGGGAAACTGGATTGCATGCAGTGAAGAACCTGCTGGATATTACATGTGAGACTTTTTTTCCAAAACGACTTTATGAGCAATGCATTCTCCTTCACTGAAAGCAATTAATCAAAAGCTGTAGTTTGACATAAACATTCAAAAGGTCTATTATGCATCTGTCAGTGCAAACCCCACCCAAAACCCAGTGAAGCATGGGGCATTAGCAATCAAGCAAAACCAAACTGTGATAATGCCCTAACTGCAAGGGCCTTCAATTATAATGTCTTACCCCCTACCAAACATGAACAAATTCCCCCGACCTCGGATCAAACTTAAAACAATTTCTTAAACAGGATGACACAAGGCATAGTATATTTCTCACAATAATTTTTTTTTGAGTTATCTGACACGTTTTGATGCTTACTACAACTTCATTAGGAGGTCAAGTGGTTAAAAACTTCCCTTTAGGCCGTACGTTCTGAATGCCTCATGCAAAAAGTATAAGGTACTTTTTAAACAGGTACTAGTGAATAGCACACTGATGAAACAAGGCGTAGCATACAATAATTTCTCAGAAGACTTTTATTTTCTGATGTGTTTCAACTTTTTTGCTACAACTTTATCAGGGAGTCTCGAAAGTGATTACTAAAACTCCTATGTAGGCTTATTTCAAACCTTTGAAAACCACATTACAGCACATTACGTTATGATGAATGCTATGCACAAAAAGTTAGGGAAAGTTCAAATAATGCTATGTTGAGACGATACCCTGCAGATTTACGTGCAGGAAATTCCAAATTTTTTTGAAGTCACACCTTACATGTAGCGCTAAGGTGTGACCCCCATAAAATCTACTTTTGAAGTTTATTACCTTCTTTTGATAGTCCATCTGTTATATTCCAATATAAAAATGGTTGGAGGAAAAAGCACAAGCTTTTGCGGCCAGGGAGACTGTGTCCATTTCCTTGCCGAAGCTTTCTCTCTTACCTAAAATTGACTAATCCCCCACTCCTCAGGCAAAACAAAAGCACTAATGCGCACAAATCTCTCAACCCACCGACCAAAACAGCATGCCAAAGCCACAATGAATCCCCAACTATGCCTCATACCCTCCAGGGTGGGGGTTTACACTGACAGGTGCATTAAATTAAACAGAACAATGTAGTGTACAGCCCATTTTGCATAAAAAACTTTAACAACTAAAAAGAAACATGTGATAGGGATGGTGAAACTTGCGTTTTGAAAACTTTTGTTCCAGGAAAGAGCTGAATTTTCCAAGCAGTCTTGAAGAACTGAAGTCATTGGCAGATGTTTTAAAAGAGTACAAGAAAGATCATAAGGGATACTTAGTGCTGTTGTTCTGCAGTGCGTATATTTACAAACAAACCTTTGCAATCCCTGGTTCTGTGTTCATGGTAAGCTTTTTAACTGTGAGGCACAATTATAATAACTTCAAATACATGTATTTTAATCGTCTAATAAGGTTATCAAAACTGACCACAATAAGGGTAATAATAATATTTATTTAATAGTTATAACAAGTATATGTTATTTACTGGCTGGGAGGTCTGTATTGGGAAAAACTGTGACCGAGGTCTGAATATGCTGCTTATTCAGGCATAGGTCACAGTTTTTCCCTATACGGACTGACCATAAGCTGGTAAATATCTGATTCATTTTTTCCTCCAACGGACAAGTACATCGAGGGGTGAACCAGAGGCGAAGCAGCACAGGTAACCGTGACCGTGGTCAGAGATAGGAAAATCTTGCCCACTCACGAATATGCTAAGAACCAATCATAATTCAGGTTTTGTTACTGTGACCACAGAGGAAAAAATAACAATTGTTATTACATTTAATATGTTAAAAGTTATATTTTAAAAATGTAATCATTATTGTTGTTATTATTATTAATGTTAAGTTAATATTGTTATTATGTGCTAAAAATAATAATAATGCATCGATTAAATCAAAGCTTAAACATCCCCCCCGGCATTTGACCAGCTTTCACGCCCGCGGGGGCAGGAATTCGACACCAGGATATGTCCCGGGGGTCGGGCATTTGATGGTAAGGAAGGGGGAGGGTCGGGCATTTGAACATAACCGAAATACTTGACCGAACGATTCATAGTTCCCACAGTGAACTCGCATGACATAAATCAAATTATTTCTCAAACAAAAGACTACGTTTTAAATTGCCCAACCTTTTAAGCACGTACATGTTATTCTAGGACATACAATATTCACAACAAATATTGTGATAAAAACAGCTCACTGTGACTGAATGCGAGTCTTCTTCGGATTGTTTGTCATGGTCAGGGCAGCTTGGTAACCAACCAGCCCACTCAAACCCGCCCCAGGCCCCAACTCACACAAGGACCTCAGGCCGGCATTTGAAGTGATCGGCGCTGAGCAAAATAGCAGATAGTACTGTTGCAGAAGGTGGGGTTAATTGTTTGGAGGATTTTTCAGACAGAAAAATAACAATGAATCATCGCATGGCAGTTCGATTTTGTTAAGTACAAAGAAACAAGAAATTAATGCATTTTTTCAATTTCAGTCCTGGGGGTGGGGCATTTGATCACAAATCCATCATAAATGGTGGGGCATTTAAACGGCAATCTTGTCCCAGGGGTGGGGAATTTGACCATAAAAATTTCAAAAGTTCAAATGCCTGGGGGTTTGCCCAGGGGGGGGATGTCTAAGCTTTGATTTGATTGATGCATAACAAATTGGTGCAATATTTGTACATGTATAGCAACTTTCTAGGTCCTAGATAATAGCTGCATACATACCTGTAATATGTACAGCAATATTTTCCTCAAGTAAACTAGAGATAAAATGGTATTCTGTAGTGCTTTTGGGTTCTTAAGGATAAAAATGCCATACAAATAACGATATAATTGTTATTAGTATTAATATTATTATTTTAATTAATAATATCATTACTGTTACATTTGTCAAATTATTTTGTAACAACTTAAGATCTAGGGAGCTGATAGAGAAATGCAGTAATTAGTTAGTAGATTTAAAGTTATAATAATCCTTATCTGATGCAAATTTGTTTCTCAAAGAACCTTCTTGCTGGAGCTTTGTTCGGTGTTTGGATTGGCTTTCCACTGGTTTGCACTCTGACTGGTTGTGGTGCAACCTGCTGCTTTCTCATCTCAAAGGTTTTTGGTAAAACGCTGTTGATGGAGTTTGTCCCAGACAGAGTTCTTGCTCTTCAGAACAAGGTGTTGTAGACTGAGAACCACGTAGATAAGCTCTGAGTTATAATGCATAGAGACTATAGTAGCTGCATACTATAAAGTACTAAGGTGGATTTTTGAAAAATGTAAACTACATGCACAAGCAAAAGTGCTTGGTACATTGGAACCCTGCCTTCCTGCCCACCCCTCAATTTGGCCACCTTTTTATTAAGGGGAATAGTTTTTTTGTCTTCACAAAACAACCATATTTTTTCTCATAGCAAAACCCTGTTGATGCAACCACCTCATCAATATGGCCAACAGCCATATTTTGAAAATCCCATCCTGTATAATCCTATAAAATTTAACCCTGTTTATACCTACAATCATTCCAAGAATAGAAAAATGAAACTGACTGTGGCATAAAAGACCAAAGGAATTAAATTTTTATGTTCTCATTAGTTTCTGCATATATTTTGGGTGGGACTGCCCTCAAAAGAGCTTTTCATGCAATGTCGGTGAGAACCGATTTTTGGCATCTGATGATGCTTTGGGGAGAAATTTGTTACATTTAGGCTCAGGAATAGCTTCTAGTAGAACTGAATTGCCACTGTGATGAAGTGATGAACTATTTTGTTACAGAACTTCTATACCCCATGAGAATGAGATATGTGATGTACTTTAATGTTGTGCACAACTAGTTTTTGATTTTGAAATTTGGTAATGAAAAATGAAACTTGATCAAAGTCTTTCACTATTTTCTGAAACTAGCTGTCAAAAACAAACTTGTAACCTAATTCCACTGGTCCAATGTTCCAACAGTTCCATTTTGCCCTGGTTTTAGGTTGAGAGTGTTTTTCAAAAATCAATCTTCTTGAAAGAGCAATGAACGTTAGTGTTACCCATTGTGCATTCTAGATTAAATTTTTCATTTTTGTGTGCGTGATATTTTGTTTGTGAAAAATGGCTAACATTCAAAGGCAGATCTAGAATAGAAAAAAAGGGCCCTTGTACATAGAAATTACCTTATTATTCTGATGGGCAATGGTGTGGTTCTTATAGAGAAGTTGTAGCCATAAAATCTTAAATTTGCAGCTTTTACATGTAGGATGTAGGATTAACATGATGTGTTGCAACCCCATTGTTCATGGTTGTACTGTACATGTATGTCACTGCCAGGGTCCCTACCCAAACAAGGGTGAGTACTGTGGCCCTGCTCATAACACTTTGATAAAAATACTTACAAAACACTTCCACTATCTCTTTCAATACGTTATCCTCAAATGTTCATGTAGATGTCTAATTTCCTTCATCAAAGGTTCCTTCACTTCGTTTGTGAGGGAGGAACCTGTGGTGAAGAAAAAAACTCGTGTAAAAAACGAAAAGTAAGTTATTTAGTCAATAACTGCAGTGTGCATCCAGCACTGTATGTTATATGCAAAAAATCTTGCTGTAATACTGTAGACCATATTAAACGTTAGTTAAGAATAAACAGCAAAAAAATAACAACTACTAATGTGTAAAACAATACTTTTTAGGTGGTCATGCACTTATATGTTCTGTTTCATGTGGTAGAGCCAAGCATCTTCAGTTTATATTAGAAGAATTATTAGTTTTCATGTGTACAGCTTTTTTGAAAATCTTTACTTCTTTTGTTAATTCTCAACAGGTAAAAGAGAATTCAGATGAGTTGTTTTTCTTCCTTCTGTTTTTACGAATATTCCCAATGTCTCCAAACTGGTTTCTTAACATGGCTTCTCCAGTACTCGGTGTTCCAATTGTACTATTTTTCTTCTCTGTGCTAATAGGTGAGTGTTCTTCCTTTTTGGGTTGTGAGAACTTTATTTTTTACATGTGTACATAAAGAACTTTCCAATACACCATTCCAAGAGCAATTAGCAAGTTAAAAATTTGATTTCACCACAGAAATTCAATATAGTTGACTAAACTGAGATCATCGGCGATCACCCACACTTGGGGCTTCACTAAGTGAGGTCAATATAACCACAGTTAGATACATTTGCGAACGCTTGAAGTACAGTACAGATCAAAATGGCTGACATTTTAGAGTTATTTTTCAAGACGATTATCTCGTTTCACGTATTGACTGAGAAATATAACGAAAAACGTTTTTATGGCGATGTTTAACTTTCCAATTTTGCATCTGAAGATAAAACGTAGTCTGTCTATTAGTTGTGACTTAAAATATCTAACAATTTATAAACGGAATAGTTAAGAAAAAAATATCCCTTGTTTTTCAGTTTGGAAGTGTTGCTGTTGTTTGTTTTGTTGTTATCTAGTTTTGATTCCAATTCTAGATCTAATTGTTACTCGGTAAAGTTTAACATTTTTAAACCGAGACGTTACTTCACGGATGTTTTGAGTGGCAAAATTCCCAGAATGAGGCGATCGAAATTGGCGGACTCAATAGGTATTTTGCCCCGGGGAAGGCAAATCATAAAGGATCTTGCTCCGGGGGCGAGTTATTATTGCTCTTTTGAAGGGGAGTTACACGGGCCGTAGCCGGTTAATATAGTTAGGGGCCGGCTGAACACCCAGAAATACCTTTAACGTGCCTGACAATGCAATTAACTGCTCATGAAGCTCAAACAGAAACGTTCAGTTTTGTAAGAATCCAATCAGTTAGGTGTTCAATAAACTATATTGTAAAATTTTTAACAAAACTTGTTTGTCAAACTGGGTTTCGCATTTATTTGCGCATTTTATTCGGTCTCGTTACTTTTTCGTTCAGGACCATATAAAATTGAGTTAGTATAGTTGAAAAATTCAGTGTCAAGATTCGACCCCTGGAAGTTTAGTTCAACTTTTAGCAACATAGATCTGCAGTGCGGAAGCAACATTGTTAATGTACAGTTATTTAAATTGTACGTTTGTTGTTTATGTTCAACATATAAAGTGCTACCGAAGCCACATATCTTGCTAAAGATTGTCTTGTTAAATTTCAGGTCTTATGCCGTACAATTTTATTTGTTGTCAAACCGGCTGCATTTTATCTCAACTCAACTCGTTGGACGATCTCTTCACTTTGAATTTTCTTTTCAAACTTGCTGGAATTGCTGTAGTTGTCTTGCTTCCAAGTCTTGTGGTGAAGAGACTCAAGTATCACACAAAGTCTGATTGACAAGAGGCCCGTCGATCCGCGCTTCCCAGACCAAGTTAAAAATACTATTACAATGCCATTGATGAAGCACACACACAGTGCTGTGTGTATACAATATACAGTGGTGTCACAGTCAAGATAAGGGACATGTGAAACTGATTGACACAAGACGTTTTGGATGTAATATTGACAGTGGTAAAGTATTCAGAGTGCTGTGTATACAGTTTTGTGAACGGTACTTTTTGAGGCAGTGATGTGGGGGGGACATAAAACTGATTGACACAAGGCGTGTTGTTTGTTATAATGACAGTGGTAAAGTACACACAGTACTGTATGTATAAAGTACTGCATACAGTATTTTTTAGAGCAGCGGTGTCATGGTCAAGACAAGGGACACATAAAACGGATTTATAACAAAGATTCTTGGAGACACAGGCTTTCCAAACCTAGTCTGCTCGGAGACCCCGGGATATTGAATAGCAGTGGTAAAGAACGTATACCAACAGTACAGCTGAATATCTAATGTTTGTAAACTGAAAGCAGCTGTGTCCTGGAGACATAGGGCAGGTGTCTGGGTATCTTGGCCTTCCTAGACCTGGTTAAGGTGCTGTGAATATGAATTGTAGAGTACATACAGGTACATTATTAAGAGCACTTAGTAGCACCTGTATGTCATTATGGTGGTCGAGCGGTGATGTTAAGGTGAAGAAAATGAACACATTAATTAAAAACCAAATGATACAATTGTTATACTTGCTAGCTGTATACTTGTCTTTTGTAATAAACAGCGGTGATGCAGTTCATGAGTTGCTTGCGCCGCCAGCTCCCATTAGACTAGCACTTGGTGTTGTGGAACACACTCAAACTGCTTGATTCGAGAGTTTCAGTCTAGAGTTTCCTGATATTGTGGTTGCTTTACCAAGTAAACGTGCTGCAATGAATAGTGAAACTTGTTACATGGCATTCTGCATACAACCAGGTAACTAGCACGTGGGGACAGTCCTGCGGGTTTGAACAGCGGTAACAGTGTAGTGAAGATACCTCATAATGAGTCAGGCTGATGCATTGCCTTTTGGAAACGCTCGCTTTACGGACCAATTTAAGATGCACTAAAACTGGTGGGACAAAGCCAGCTAATGAACAAGTACACGTCGCAGACCAAGCAGGTTATTAAGTGTAGCGCCGACATTATAAATGGAATGAAGAGACTGGACTTCTCAAGTCTGAAAGGCACATTGCCTTTTGGACCTGTTGAGGTATAAAACAGCAGTGTCACAAAACCAGTACCTGTGGTGATGTACAGGGGCGAATCCAGAAAGTGGAAATGGTAAATGAAATGGCATTTTAACGTTCAATTCGGTGTTCTTTATAGAAATCCTTTGTAAAATTCCGCCTCCCCCCCTAAATCCGCGCGTGATGTTCACAAAACTGAGTGTATGTCGCAGACCCACTGTGGTGCTGTGGTGAGAAGACTGAACAGAACGAGTCTGAGTGACTCAGTGACTTGTGAGCATTCCGCTGTTGCGCTGTTCGTGTGGCGATACACTAACAGCAGAAGGACAAAACCAGTTCGTGCGCGAATACATGTTGTACTTGTAGCCCCCAGCACTCCATTTCGTGCAGTGATACTCAAACTATCGAATCTGAAAAACGCAATGCCTTTTGAATATGCCGGCACTGCCAACCACGGGAACGCCAGATAAATGTTAATAATGTGAAGTACAACAACTGAATAACAAAAGAGTAAGCCGGTGCATGTAGAAATGTACAAGTATGTGTCATTGAGCCCCGCAGACTATTTGGTGTAAGTGCGTGTTGATTCTAAACATATAACTTTTCAAATTTATTTAATTATGTGTTATTCGTCTCTGGCATACAAGCTTTCATAAGTTATATTTGCTGTTTAATGTAAGGGGAGCGTCACATATCGATTTCTCCACGAGAAACGTCATGGCGACGTTTCTTTTCAAACCCCCACCCCCCTGAGAAACGTCAGACGAAATAATCGATATTTTTCTTGTATTTAACGCGATATCCATTGTTGCAATTCGGTATTAAAACAGATTAGCAGTACGCATAAAGTACTACATGTTTTGATATTGCTAACTTGTCTTTTGATTCAATCGATTCTAAATTATTTTGCGCATGCTGGACGCCGCAGTCAAATCAATGATTTTTCAAACCTGATCAATCCCAGGTATGTTCTGAAATGCACAAAATAATGATAAAGATGTTTCTAAAGTGTTATGTTATTTAGTTTCTCTCTTAGAAATTCCATACAATCCTTGTTCATGCGATTGTTCAAGTTCAATTTCATAATGTTCATAGTTGTGTGATCATATATAAAATGTTGTCGATTATAAAACCTGAAATTCTTAATCTTTCAAAACATTGAACAGTGTTCATCACGACTCGATAAAAGGCCTTAATTCAGTCGAACTAAATCGTCCATTGATGAAATTCCTTGCCGCCTCCGTCACTAACGTATCTGCTTTCATGTGTTTTACATTTAGTATACAGAACGTCGATACAGCTATGCAATGACTTTGTTATTACCAAAAAAATGAAATTTTAAAGAGTTCGAGTTTTCTCCCACAATTATCGATATTCCCACGTTGTTTACTTTTAAAAAAACGTCACGGTTCCCAGCCCTGCCCCCCCC
>JAOBRG010346345.1:0-13936 GCA_027574985.1 Umimayanthus nakama | reverse complement strand
GGTATTACAGCCCCCTGAAAAGTTTCCTAGGCAACTTAGAATTGTTGCATCTATTCAGCTAGCTAGTTTTGAATTACTCTTATTAAGCTCGGTTTGAAGAATTGGTTTAATCTAGAAATAAAATTTGAGGGAATGGAAACTTCTTAGACTAAAAGTGTACGAACCCTGTTCTGTGTTTACAGGCTGTGAGCAGCGCTTACCGGAATCGCTAGCGTTTACCTTCCATCTCATTTGTTTCGAAATTCAATACCATTCAAAGCATAGATTTGGATGATTTGTCATCCATTGTTGGTTACGATAGGTTTATTTTCAAATTATTATTAGAACAACCGGTTAGAACAGGTGATGTTGTTTGAAAGGCAGATCGTCGGGGCACGAAAGAACAATTGGAAAGGGCTAAAACTGTCACTTCATATGAGGAAGAACAGTCTCGCGAATTAAGGCCAAAATGAACTGTACTAGTGCATTTAATGATTTGGTAACACTGATCTCATATAGTTCTTATTGTAAGATATAGTAGTCTCACTGTCATATAAACCAGCTGATAAATTACTATAAGGTTCCCCTTGCATCTTTTCATCGTAAAGATATCTAATAGTTTCACTGAAATGTTTTACATCTTTCTCTTCTTTATCCCCATTTTAGGTTTATGGTATTCTTCCATATTTTGCCAATCTTCGGCAGCTAGCCGAGATTTCTACTCCGTGTGTCAATCAAAGGTAATTGCCGCGTCACCATTCATGTACGAGATTACGACTGTAAAGAAAGAGAGGGCGGGGCCGCGAAACGAGTGAAGGGTGTGGGAGCAGTGTTTCCCGCCAGTAAGGTGGATACCCTGCTGTATTGTGCTGCAATAGAACTGGGCGGGAAGGAGTTCAATTGGTTTGTCCAGCTAAACCGACCTTGAATATTGCTACTAGATAAAATACAAATAATAAAATAATGTAGTGCTCGCTCATTGCGTCGTATTTGTACAAAGTCATACTTTGCTAAATGTTGTTAGTTTTCCATTTCCCATCTCCAGTATTTCTTGACCACATCAACTTCCAGAAGTATAGCCGCTTAGCTAACAGTTTAAGCGGTTCCTTCCCTCCCTTGCGTTTGTGTCGAAATAGTTTCTGGTCCGAGTGAAGTTAGACCGGGTAATAGTTCTTTGTCCCGACAAGAGGATCGAACTAGCCTTAAAATTAGCATTGTAGCCGAATGATGAATTTCCTAAGTGCTTCATGTTTTCCCTAGGTGGTTCTACGATACTTCCGGACACCCTAAATCTTCCCCTGCGTTTGTCAGGAACGCGATTTGCATGGGAGTCGCATTCATTCTCTGCCGAATTGCAGTGATGCCTTTCTACTATTACAAGTGTTACACGGTGTGGGGAACGCCCGAACAGCGGAGCCTGGGACTTCTCTGCAACTTTTTTTGGATTGCTACGTGCGTGGTGTTAGACTTGATCAACACGTACTGGTTGACAAAGATGGTGAGGGGAGCCATGAAACTATCACGAACATTAAAACAAGAAACCAAGAAATCTTAACAGAGTATGACAATCAAACTGGCTAGCTGTAGCCTTGGGTCTTTTCCTTGTTTTCCTGAGAATCAACTTTATAACAAATAAGATCAATCCCGCTTCCCCTGCGCATTGCCATCAAACTCCAATTTTCGCACTTTCCTTGACTATGACAAGATCGAAGGCCATTCAGATAGACTCACATCTAGTAAACATGGTTGACGACTTGTTATGACAGTTTAAGGGGGGAAAATTGATTTAAAAGTATAATTATTTATTGCCTCAATACTTTTATTCTTTATTTTATGTTAATAATGTAACATAATATAATATAGAAGGCTGGGGAGCAAAATTCAAGATACATTTGATATATATGAGTGAGGTTGGGTGAACATTGTGGGTATTGAGCGGTGGATCTATTTATTAATAAAAAAATCATTACCATATTTTAATATATCCATGTATATTTTAGTGTCGCCAATTTTTTAGATTTTCAGATTGTTAATTCCTAAGTGAACTAAGATATACTTTCACTATGGAAAGTTTTTATCTATATTGGACCGTGAAAGAGAATGCAGTCACGTCTCCACGGTGATTTTGTGATGAATTGCGGACTGAAATTTTGAATTAAAGCTTATTAAACAAGAATGTTGTTCGTTTTTCCTGTTGTTCGTTTTTCTTCGTTGTTTTGCTCTCATTTGTGTGAGTATTGGGTTTTATTGTAAAGGAAACCTTTTTGGAGCTCAATTCTGGCAAGCGGTTCTACGTACCTCCATATTATGGCCCTTTGAGGTTCTCGGTCTTTTGACTTTGGAACCCAAAGAAAGTACCTGTTGCTACGAATGGTTGTTGGAATGTTTTCGGCTTAATTATTTTGTCTATCGTGCAGAACTCATACATAATGTCAATTCCGTATACTGTCAGGGAAACTCGGGGCTCCAAGATGTTTAACCAGTTCTAGAAATCCGAGATAAATTATTTTTTGCGATGTCATATATATACCTCCTTTAAGCTTGGATGATTCGTGGTACTTTGAAACAATGAAAAGAACTCGACGCACTTTTCAGTTTTTTGCCCAGTTTTCACCTTGAAACTCATTGTTGATTGAAATTAAAAGAATTGGACTCAGGTTTCGTGTCGATCTGTAGTGATGTTTTTTTTTATCAATATCACCCTCCGTTGCGTCGCCTTGCATGGTTACCGATACCTCAAATATTAAGCTTACTCTGTTACGCTGTACTAAGTTTGGAGTTTATTGAATTAGGCAACCGCTGACAGGTTAATTGGCCAAATTGTTTTGGTTTTTATGTGCTTCTTTTGAACAGGTGTTCCAACTGATAGATCCTATGTGGTTTCGCCTTAATGAATGTGTGTATTTAGAACAAAAAAATACATTGTAGGATGACGGTCCCAGTGAAAACTAGAACTCGCCGACCCAAGATATATACCCATAGTTACGTGATCAGTTCTTTATGTATAACACATACACCTCTTGCTATGGTTCACAAGACGTTGAGACTATGTTATAACTTGTTCTGTTGTTTCCTGATTTTCGGTATCTGGTTGTACATATTAGACAAATTATATCAATGATCATTAGTGACATATTTTTGAAATAGTTCCTTAATTGACAAATGTCGCAATTATGCTATTTAAATATTTAACAATATTTTGAACTTTTACATACATCGATAAACGCTAAAAGCTCCGCAGAAGCGATTGGAAGAATATTGGGTGGTGCTCATATACTGATTTGATCAGTTTATCCTGAGGCAGCTACCACAAAACGCGCCTAATTTTCTTAAAGTAGTGAAAACAAGTCAAAATCAGCTCTCTCGCGTCCTCAGGTTTTCTTGTGTCCGCCTACTATCCAACAACTGATATGCGGGAATGGTGACAAAATTAGCTATAACATACTGAGTTACATTGCTATAGGGTTAAATGTAGAGATCTCATTAAATATTAACTGTTGATAACACAGTAAAAGAACCTAGTAAGAAGTTTGTGGTCGTTGTCCATGTTTCTGGCTTTCAGGGCTTGATAAAAATCTAGATCTCAAGATACTTAAAATGCGTTTTAAAATTAGACAAGCGTGGTCGTTTTTTAAATTTCGAAAGAAGTGTCTTCAGTCCTTTACATTTATTAACATAACGACAACTATAATCCACATGTACACGGTTCTCTTATGCCACCAAGAGGCGAGATTCCACCAAATTGAAATATTCGCAAAAGTTTTTTTCAAGAAAACGACTTAAATGAGCATTTTAAGGGACTTAAAATGCTAAAATTTCTAAAATTTTACAAATTGTAGCTTCTGCCCTCCCCTCCCTCTTTCAAAAATTTTTCGGTTTTCTAAGCGTTTATGTGTCTCTGACCCTTTAAAAGGAATGATAGCATCGTCCCTTGTATTGAGAACGTTTTGCGCTCCAGCCGTTCTCGATCGCGACAATGCGAGCCTGAGAGAAAAGAAAGAGTGACGGTAGGGGTAGGGTAAGCAATCGTTTGCGCATGCTCAAGTTTCCAACTTTGCCGATGAAGCTGAAGTTTCCTAAAAAAAGGAAGAACACTGAAACTCGACCAAAATTTACTGGTTCTTGTAAAAAAGAGCGTGTGTACCAAAACAGCGAACACATATTTTTTTTAAAAAGGGAGAAAAACTTTTAATTTTAGACAGAATAGAGACATAGAGACATCTGTCGGTTCGGTGGGTGGGTGGTCAAAGCTAGCGCGAACTTGGATGACCCCCTGCCCCCTCTACCAAACACAAAGTGAGCGCAGGTACACTCTTTTTTTAGAAGAATATTGTTTTACAAACTCGAGCTCAATATTATTAGTTTTTGGCGTTTTGAAACTGAAAATATTCTTAAAATATTCACTTAGAAAATAGGTCTATAGTTTCTTGATTCTCGCCTCTTGCTGGCATAAGAGAACCGTGTACATATGGAACACAGTTGTCGTTATGTTAATAAAAGCTGGAAAGCCTGATACTCAGGTTAGTTATTGTATTGCAGGTCTGCGGAATAGTTTTGTGTTTTAGAAGTTTTTGTCACTTACTGAACAGACCCGTAACGAACTCACGCTTCTACAGAGGAGTGATATGGGACGGCTAAACGCTTACTTAAGTACACGCTTTTTTATAAGAACCAGTAACTTTCGGCTCAGCCTGGGCTGTTCTTAAATTTTTGGCGATTACAGCCTCAAATTGTTCTTAAATTGTTCTTAGTTCCTGGTAATTCCACTCGAAACAAAAAAAACAACTTTAAGAAATACATGTTCACTATTATTTTACTGATCCTGCTGTACTAATGCGAAAAAGTTTGAGACGCTCTATGCGTTTCCGCGAATGTCACGAGCTTGCTTGTCACTCTTCTAGCGCTCGATGACCCAGCTCAGCCCTAACAATTGTCAGATCTTTATACATGTACCTCTCGTTCTTAAGTTTTTCTGATGAAAATTGCAGCCGGTGGTTTTTCTTAGTTTGTTCTTAATTTTTTGCCAAATCTCAGCCTGGGTGTTCCTATAAACTTTTTATATAAAAAAGGGCGAGTACAAGAACAAATTGTGGTTTGCTGGCAGTTAATCCTTACCGAAAATTAATAAGAATTTCCAAGTATTTAAATTTTAATGTAAACATAATTATATGTTGTACAAAATTATATTCTTAACAAAATCAGCCTCAGCAATGTTCTTAAAATTTTATTAAATTTTCGCGATTTTCAGCCTCGATATTCTTATAAAGTGTATTCTTCTAAAAAAAGAGAGTGTATACCGTGTTAGCAGTGTGCAAATCCCCCGGACACCCACTGAAACCTAGCCTCCCCCCCCCCCCCCCAAACTCCGACAGAGAAATCTGTACAGCAGAAAACAACTAAAAATTAACACATTGATGACAAAACTTCCCTTACGCCATATAATCAATTTTAAATAAAGTAGTAATACCAGTACCACCACTGAGATACTTAAGGAGTTACATCATATATTTAACAATTATTCCACGAACGTGCGTTGGATATGAGCTTAAATTAGATAGCGGACGAGGTGAGGCTATCATAAGCTCATATCCAACAAGCGTGAGTGAGATAATTGTTTTATTAAATACCAAACACTGGGTAAAAATATCTCGAATTCTATTTTCTACCGAGTCGAGTTTTTGGCCATTTAAGGGAGGTTTTCCGTGATAAAATTTTTAGTTTCCATATTTGGACATATTGCAGTATATAGGATTTATACCGTGAGTAGAGAGCCAATCAGATTACCGGAATTTCAATATCCAGTGCTCGGTATTTAATAAACGCCAATATATGCCAGATTACTATGCAAACACAAGATTTGCATAATTATTCCGGCTGGACTTTGTTGTGTGACAATGGCGCGTTGGTGGGGTGATATGACGTGAAACCAAAAAGTTGCGACACCAACAATAACATTTGTGAGACGAAAGAGCAGCCAACGAGACATGTGAAGGTAGGTTTTTCATAAAAGAGATAACTTGTTAAATCTGTGTTTATAATTATATAACGAACAACTGCTTGCCCGAATCACTGGAAAAGCAGTTAAACTGTATGCTAGTATATATATTTGGTGGAAGCGAAAGCGAGCAGATTTATTTCGCCGTGTCATTGATTGTCATTGCATGGCCATCTTTGTTTTGAGCCATACTTGCCCTTTGCCCTCCGAAATATTGCTGTGAAGTACTCGCAAATCGAGACCAACGTACAGAGAATTTATAATATAACAAGACTATAATTAAAAGCTTAAACAGAATGGGCTTTCTAAAATAGTTGTCTGCCAAACTTCGACTATCGAAATTTATACTGGTTTTCTCAGGCGTTACTAAATTCTGTTTTAAAATGCCGTCTCTGTCGATTTCGAACGATCAGTAGCTCGTGTGACTGTGTTTACATGAAGGAAATGTATCGATCGTTGCTACACAGATCACGGTTTACACTGCTTAAATCGCTGCCATCTGTTATTTGCCTTAAATCTTGTTACATACACTGATGTAGTTGTCAGTTGAACGAAAAAGAAATCATCGAAGCACGTTGATTCTTCGATCTGCTTTTTCTATGTGTATATCGATGAGTACTAGAAAGACTTAACCCTCTGCCTCTAAGACAATGTCGGCCATATATACTCTGTCACGCTTTCTAAGTGCAAAGTTTATGTAGTTGTACAAAAGTCGTTTTTAAAAAAGTTATGCAATGGAGTCTGGAGAGCTCTCGTACAGCTATTAAAAATAAGTATATATGTTGTGCCACGCAGCTGTCGCAATTGCCGGCTATTTGCCAACTACAATTTTTGTTCGAAGGCAAGTACATATGCAGAGCTCGCTAACTTCTTTTTTATGATTTTATGCTTTCTTATCCTTAATTAGCTTTGAACTCGTCCCATCAGAAAAAACTGAATTTTGATTTTTAATACGTTCGTGCAGCGCCGTTTTTAGAAAGCGTCTTTGGTCCTGATACGTTTTATAAACCTCATATTAGTATTGTTGTCATTTTCTTTAAAAAATCCGTTAACTATGCTGTCGGCCAAGGTCTTGCAGTGCTACAGGGGGGGGGGGGGAATCTGACAGTTTAAGGGTATCATTTTGGGGAGTGTTGTATGGTTTTAGGGTCATTTTTAAGCTCCGTATTTTTTTAGGGTATGAATTTGAGAGTTTTGTGCCTTGACCGTTTTTAATTTATATTTAAAATAAAATCACTTTGAAAAACCTTTTTAAAAGCATGATTGTTTTAGTTGTTGTCCAATGTTGTCATGAAGTATATCCGTAAAATCAATTTAGAGCAAATAGACTGAATGACAGGGGTGAATCTTGCATAAGATCAAAACATAGAAGAAAGGAGAGCAACAGCAGTTTTCTCTGGTCAGCTTATTTACTACGATTTTTTATGTTAAGTGTATACATGCAGGGATTTAACGCACACAAGTCAAATAAGACCTACTCTGACTGGGATTTAAAACCGCCTAAAAAAATCTAAAAGTTGTGCTGTCTTGCTATGGGAAAACTTTTATAATTCAGCTGTCCTCAGATTTTGTCCTAAGCCTCATTTAGACACAGTGAACAACAAACTTCTGACTGCATTTTAGACCCCACAGCCTAATTGGTTGAGATATACTTATTGTCATGTTTTGTTCAGTACAGATTGCTAGCTTTGTCTAGCCAATTCTGTTGTGTATTAAAATCATTATCCAGGTGATTCTTATTGATGACATTCTCAATACTTATGAAGGCATGTTTCATAATTAAGTTTACAATGATGTTTAGTAGTTGAAAAAAATGAAATAGTTTGGATTTTCAGTTTCTTGATTCATATGTTGTCGATCAAGTAGTGTAATCTATTTTTATTCTAATTTTTGTAAAATTCATGTATTAATCTATCTGGACAGTCTGTTACAGATGGACAACTCTTTTTTTTAGGATACCAAATGTTTTGGCATGTATTTTTTTGGGACTGTACCCAAATCGCCGAAATTGAGTATTTTTTTTGGTTTTGGGTTGGGCTCAAGTTTCATATATTAATGGGAGTCCTCCCCTGGGGTTTTAGCTGCTTTAAAATTTATCTGGTAATAAAGTTCTGAATTTGAAGAAAACAGGTCTAGTGCTGTCAGTCGAAAAAAATGAAACTTAATAAATGACCAGATCTGGGGGGATCGAGGCTAAATGAAAGTCTCTTGTTTGTAAATAAAAGTAGTAAGGCAAAGAGATAAGTAGGTAAATAAATAAATAAATAGATGATTGTAAAGATAAATGAATCAATCAATAAATAATGATAGTTGGTATTGGAAAACAAAATTTTAACGCTGGCTTTGTAAGAGTTAACAGTCGTTGGATACAAATAGCTTTTAGATAGTGGACCAGAAGTGGAGTATTGAGTTGTAAGCTCAGGTATCTAATAAGTGTGAGTAGAATAACTGTTTTATTATAAACCAAATAGTGGGTTAAAATATCTAAATTATATCTTCCACTGATTTGAGTTTTCGGCCATTTTGAAGAAATTAATTAACTGTCAGTGATAATAAACTGGCCCCATCCGGATATTTTTGAAACCACATTGGTCTTCTGTCCACACAAAACCAGTGAAGCAGCTTACCTAAACTGCATCTTTTTTAAACCACTCTTCAGAGTGTTTTTGTTTTAAGCCACTGAATAGGCCTTTTGCAACAACAGGTCATATACTGGATTGCAAAAGAATGTGATAAGTCTCCACGGGGAAACGTTCACAAAGCAAAATCACACTTTTCTAGTTACTTGTGTATTGTTTTTGAAGCTGGCACATTCTTTTGCAATCCAGTATGGCGGATTTTGTATCATGTGACCAGTTGTTGCAAATGGCCTATTGAAGGATTCACGTGGATGCAAAATCTTTATGTGGCTTTAGTCACCCAGATTCGGATTTGGATTTGTGTGGACGGGGGCTAAACTGTCAGTTTCTATATAGTTATTTGGACAAACTGTCTACAGGATGACGGGATTTATACATTGAGTAAAGATCAGCCACTCAGAAATACCAGAAACTCAATATCCAGTTTTTGGTAAAAATTAATAATAATTATATGAATGACTGATTTCACATACTGTGATTGGTCAATTTCAGATCCTTAATTTAATAGTTGTATGGACCTGTAGCTTTTGATCACCTGTCAAATGAAAATTTTCTTTATTGTTCTTCAACCTCTTATTAGTCCTGTTTGCTTGGTCTGTTGAGCAAGTTATGGATCGTCTGAGTCCTTCTTTCCTTCCTTCCGTTGGGGTGGCGCAGTGGCAGACACTTGCCTCTCACCAATGCGACCCGGGTTCGAGTCCCGGCCTGGGAAGTATGTGAGATGGGTTTGCGGTCCCTCTCTGACATCAGGGGTTTTCCCTGATTACTCCGGTTTCATCCCCCAACAAAAACTGCGATTTGCGCCAAGATCTGAGCAATTTTGGGATTAGCTTTGCTATTTGAAACTTATTAAAATTAGAGTAAAAAAAGTTCCTTATTTTGATTCATAGCCTGCTGATGCTTTTCGCATTTGGCTAATTAATAAGATTAGTATTTATTTTTAATATTAGCAAAAAGCTGGTAAAAAAGCAATTTTAGCACACCTTAACTAGTTGCAAGTTTGAAACTCGGAATCTCTTTGGTGTTCTAAAGCAGATACCAATCCAGTAAGCAAATATTATTGTTTTTTACCTGGCTCCTCCTTGTAGCCTATTAATTAAAGTAAATTTTTTGACTTTCCAATCACCCATTCCCTGCAGCTTGGCTCTCTTGTATTTGCTCAGTCTTGCAAGCAGGTAGGAATGTTCAATTTTTTTACAACTCTGTGATGATCAGTTGAGTTAGATAGGCCAATTGCATTGAAAAAGATTATATAATAAATAATATTAAATTGATTAAAAGACATTTTTTTAAACAAAATGACAATCACATTGTGTGATTGGAAATTCTTCTTTTCACACATCCAGTTCTGCACCAGTGTATTAGTCATTAACACAACATAACAATTTGTAATGCCCACTTGTAGGACTGCCAGGGGGCGCCTGAATTACTGCAATGCCACAGAAAATATTTTAAAAATGAACCACTGCAGGAACCGGTAAAACTGTTTAAAAACAAAAACATTGCACACAGTAGAGTTTGTTATCATCACAATACCGCGAAATATAAGATTTTGTTCACCAAGTGAAATGTCAAACAAAGAAACTCAGAGCAATACTGCAAAGCAGGCTGCAAATCCCAATCATGGATATGCTCTCCTTGAGCCAGGGTCGTAGCCAGACAAAAAATTTAGGGGGGGAATTTTCAAGAAACGAAGATCTTTCAAAGTTGGTTTGCTAGGCTTTTTAGCTCCTTTTCACACAAAATATACAAAAAATTACTTCCGGTCCAAAATTTAGGGGGGCATTTGCCCCCCCTGCCTGATGCTAGTTATGACCCTGCTTGAGCACCCTTGCTATTGCACTCCTCCTACTCCAAAGGGCTAGTTCATGCTTATGAAAATAAATAAGAACAAATATTTAATAATGGTTCATACTAGTAGTATTAATTAATAACTTGTAATATTATTGTTGTTGTTAAATTATTGTTTTTTATATATCAGTAGCTGTATTATATCATAACTATACCGGTTGTGGAACAAGTTTCTTGTTCCTTTTATATTAAACTATAGCCTGAGTGCACTGAGTGCATGGGCCATGAAGACAAGGAAAGAAAAAACAAGGATCCATAACTTGCAATTTGTACCAAGCAATCGAGGCTTATAAGTTGCTTATTATACGGCTTTATTGATTGTTCAAAGAAAGGAAGAAAATTAATTGACATTTTGACAGGTGATCATAAGTTCATATCAGGTCTGTTTGGCTACTTACATATACAGACATGAAGTAAGGTTTTTTCTCAATTTTTAGAGTCATTTATGTTTTATCAACTCCCCTAAACTCAGATCCACTGTCATATGCTTCTGTGGTTAATTTAGAAGTGTTAAATGCAAAGTTAATGCAAACAGAACCAAGCACTGTATAAAATACTTTGACTAGGTGATGTAATTCCTCTATTAATCCCCCAGCAAGTGTGGTGTTCCATCCTCATGGATGGACTTTCATTACAATATTTTAACAACAACAACAACAACAATAATAATAATAATAATAATAATAATAAAAATAATAATAAAAATAATAATAATAATAACAACAATAATAATAATAAAAATGATAATAATAATAATAATAATAAGATGAAGAAGAATAATAATAATTATAATTATAATAATAATAAGAGTTAGAATAAAGAAAAAGTTTTATAATATTAAGCATAGTCTTAAAATATGTAACACTATGCCAAACTAAACGTCTAATAAAAACTCTGAAGTTTTTAAAAACTATTAAAATCTGAAAATAAGAATAATTGTATAAATACAGTAACTACTGAATCTTTTAAAAGCTTAAAAGATACCTAGCTGTTGACAAATGTGCGCATACACATTCTGCATTTACATAACTTAAGATAAAATGTAAATGTCCTCATTCTTGTAGTGGTCGAGATCTTTAATTTGTGAAAAGATCTTTCAGGCAATAGTTTTTAGTAGTTATCGTATCCCATAGCTGCTATCGCTTTTCCTTATGAAAATTTACTAGGTTTTATGTGCTTGTTCGTGTACCCATACTGCTCTGCACGCTTACAAAATGTTCTTTTTGGAGTTAGACATTTCCCATCATCCGGTTTTCTCTAGACCTATAAACACTTGATATTCTCATTTCTGAGCTTCGCTTACGGATACATGTAGGTTTTCAACATCTAATTTAATCTGATTGGAGTGTATAAAGTATGGTCGTCTGCAAACTTGATGAAGAGAGTCTTTCCTGGATTAACCGTCACAATATCTTTTGATGACGTTTTGACCTTTAAAAGGGGAAGACTTTCGTAAACTCTGAACATGGATATCATTCAGCATTTTAACACTTTCTTTAGGGATCATTTAAGAGTCGAAAGTCTTCTGGCGCCCCTAAAATTTCACAGCCATGTTCACAGAGAAGCACAGAGAACGTTTATATTGCTTATACTTCAGTGCAGAAGTAAATTGAATGCTATTTGCAAGAAATTGCAGTTTTATGACGCTAATACAAGTTTGTGTTCCACTTTTCACGGTTAATATTAACTGCATAGCCGTAAGAGCCATAGGTATTAGTTATTAAAAACATAACACTGGATATTGTGTTGAAATTCTTGTAATCTGATTGGCTCTCAACTCACGTTATGAAAATTATATACTGCATTTTGTCCAAATATGGAAACTGACAATTTTAACACGGAAAGTTGTCCCTTAAAATGGCCAAAAACTCGAATTGGTGGAAATAGAATTCGATATATTTTTATCCAGTGTTTGATATTTAAAAAAACAATTATTCCACTAACGCTTGTTGGCTATGAGCTTATGATAGCCGACTCGGGCTTCGCAGCTCGTACGCTATCTAAAAGCTCATATCCAACGCGCGTTCGTGGAATTATTGTTAAATATGATGATGAGGAGGAGGAGGATATATGTCGATGACGGTGGCTTTGGCTTCGCGAGGGAGGGAGGATTGGGAAGGTGTCCAGGTCGTCGACGACACCCGCTCGTGTCTGACGGAGCTTATCCGGGACAGGCAGGTTCTGGCGCATTGTCGGCATTTGAAGTTCTGGTCCGTGTTAGTGAACTCTTGGGCAGTAACAGCTTTGGCTTCTCTCTTCTGACCTTTTTCCTTAATTCTTGGCTTCACATCGTGTTGTTTCAAAGTTTGTGATAGCTGCATGTCACTGGCGTCACACTGTCACAAAATTTGAAAAATTCAGATATAGAAATAGAAATGTTAGTCATACATTGTATTGTTTTACTTAGATTGCTGCATCTGCCACCACTGCAATGACACACGATAGAGGATTGTATGCCCCGGTCGCTGCTACCAGTTTGGTGTTTTTTGGCTCACTGTTTCGCTTCGTCAGTCCACGAATCTCGGCTTACTACTTTAAGTCTTACGGCAAGCTTTCGAAGAAAGCTCAAGTGCACTGGGACACGAGGTAAATAGACACTCAGTCTGGGTTTTTTTTCTTACTTTTAACACTAGCTAGTCTCTCGAACGAAGCTCGATAAATTGGGTTATTTGACAGTAGCTGAACCTACATTTAACGTTCGTGCGGACGCCTAACAATCCGGATAAAAAATACAGTTTATATAAGTGTGTTTGTGATGGTTCAGCCGGCTTAAAGCCTGGATGTTTACTTGTCCGACGAAATTCGTCAAAAGTTCGAAGAAATAGTAGACTGCAAAACAGTCCCTTCCTCAGAAGCCAGAAAATCAGGTTTTTTGATCGAGTTTTCAAAACTCCATCAAAAGGCTCCGGTCGACTCCTTCCTCGCCCCTTTTTCCCATTTCACGACCGTGCGTTAATACTCGATCAAAAAACCCGATTTTCGGACTTCTTGCGAAGGCCGGAGAGGCTGTTATGCAGTCTGAAGAAACTGTTACATTCGTTTTGCAATTTGAGCGAACAGACTTAAGTTAAACAGTTGCAAGCAATTGCTACTACCAAAAAGCTAAACTAGTCTTTTTGCATTGCAGGATAGGTTCTAATGTTCACGCTGTCCTTGTGAGTGCACTTGGAATGTACTGTTTTTTATTTGATGAAAAGACGTTTGCGAATCCAATATTGTAAGTGCGCAAAAGATAAACCTTACTGTAGATATATTTGAACATGTTGAATATTCGTTATTCATGAGTGTCAGTCAATTGTCATGCAGTAAAACAAAGTGTTGTAGCGATCCAGGTTTACCATGAACCCGTCTCTAGTGCGGCCAGCTAGCGATATCGCCGATTGGTCTAAGTTTATTTAAGCCTGGTTTTCACGAGCGACGTAAGGGACGGAAGCACAAGCGGAAAAGCTCTTATGTCAGTTATGTCACCGTG